>WSTN01000127.1:0-29538 GCA_019623675.1 Serendipita sp. 398 | reverse complement strand
GGTCTTGGGATAGGGATCGCGGCAGAGGCTCTGATTAATCATGGCGATAAGGTTCATATCGTGGAAATTGATCCAGCAGTGTATACGTATGCCCGGGGATTCTTCAATCTATCCGAACCGCATGCAGTTCACCTCACCGATGCTCGACAATGGGTTCACGAACGATACACGACCTTACAGTCCTTACCTCCTGTTCTTTTCCCCGATCTCTCGACAGACGGCAAAGACGGCAGTGCGAGACATACGTCCCAATCCGAATCCGCCACCAAATTCGGTATGGTCATTCACGACTGTTTCTCTGGCGGAGGCGTCCCTTCTCATCTCTTCCCCCTCGAGTTTTGGGAAGAACTAAAGGGGATCATGACGCCCGACGGTGTTGTCGCCGTCAATTTTGCGGGTCACATTGGCACACCGGCCGCGCGAGCCATTTGGTTCACGTTACAAAAGGCGTTTGGGACAGAGAACGGTGGGAGAGGTTGTCGAGTGTTCCATGATCGGCTTAAAACACCTGGGGTAGAGACACCTCCGATGCAAGAGGACGAGTTTTTGAACATGGTCTATTTCTGTCAAAAGGACGAAGGTTCTCGATCTGGTGAGAAGAAAACGGTCGAATTTCGCCGTGCGGGCGATCAAGATTATCTCAAGAGTTGGCTACGATACGCGGTTCTTTCGAGTATGCTCGATAGAGAGGTCACAAAAGAGCGCATAACGGGGTTGAAATCCGAAACTGGGGACAGCTTAAATGGGGAAGAATGTATTCTTACGGACAAGAACAACCGATTAGGAGAGTGGCAACACGATAGTGCGATAGAACATTGGGATGGTGAGTCTTACCGTATAACGAGACAACGATATGGCTCTGAACTGCCTTTTAGTTATGCGCGACGTGTTGCCGTACAGTGTCTGGGAGATTTATTAACGTAAACATGTACCTCTTTATATGTGAATCTAGATATTTCCCAAGATACCCTTTTATCGCATCTGCATACCCCCTGGTGGCGGTGGCATCGCGCCCATATTGGGAGGTGGACCATGTTGTGCTTGCTGTTGCTGCTGCTGTTGTTGTGATAGCGCCATATGATGGAACATGGCCACCGCGTTACCCATCCTCAATGCCTCGTGCACACCGACCGCCTCATAAGCCCAATCCCCATGGAAGAATTCGCTCTTAACGAGATCGGTCTCGTGGACGCCGAACCTTCCTAGGTTTCCGCCGGAACCACCACCTTCTGCTGCGCGCTCGTTGCCCAAGACGACTTCGAGGTCTCTCGATTGAGACTGGACGAATTTCTGGATGAACGCAGAGGGCTCGTTCGCAAGTCCGGCGAAGAAGTCACGTCGCATGCGGAGATTGCGGAGGTTTTGTAAACGTTGCTTAATCTATGCATGATATGGTTAGATGAGCGAGATGAAGGGTTGTGAGGAGCGGGACTACCAACCTCGTCGTCTGCTTTCTGAATCGCAACAAATGATCCAGAGTTTGAAGCGGTACTTGTCGAACCGTGAGACATGGAGTCTGGTTGCATATTCATGATGATCTGGTGACATATGATCATTCGGTGTTGTGAATAGAGAACAACAGTAAGACGTACATCGGCTGCTTTGGACCGCATCCACAAGTCATCCATATCCAAGGACAAATCGTATGCTGTGATGGCAGATTCCCCATTTTTGTCGACCCCAATTCCACCGGGTAAAGGGGCTGCTACACCTGTTCCGCTAGTCATATCGACATCCCCCCCTGTGGCTGTCTCTATGCAATGAGTACCGAGCTCATATCGAAGGACGATTGGATCTGCAGGTGCCATGTGTTGACCTGATATCAAAAGTGCGGGTATATCTTGAAAATTCAAGGTTTCGTATCTGGGCACGAAGAGAAAGGCTTAGAATAAATCACCACTGAAGCCGTGCACTCACTTGAAAACGCCCCTTAGACGTTCATCTAGTCGGATTAATTTGCGATCGTTTTTGTCTTGTAACCCATTTGCTTTTACATAGTGCCAGAAGGCACCCAAGATGTTAGGTTTGGTATCTTCGTATACGCTGATGATACTGGCCAGTTGAGGAGACACCTTGAGTCTATCAGGTGAATGATTGAGATGAAGAGTTAATCGTAAAGCAGTTGGTGCATCTCCCAATCGCGTCACTGTCAGACCGTCTACCGGAACTGTTCCAGCCGGTAGAGAAGGAGGTGCGGTTTCTGTTGCAGAGACCGGGTTGGGGGCAGTAGGAAATTGTCCTAGGTTATTGTAGTTGTTCCACTGGGGATTGGACGTCCACTGCACGTGATTCGTATCCGCATAGACGTTGGGGTCGCGATCCATTTCTATCGAGACTCCCTTTAGCATGTGCGAGAATTTTCGCTCTGGAGTTGGCCATCGCTTGGGCGTCGGTGCGGCATCCGACTTTGGGTATCGTCAAAACAAAAGTTGTTCAATGAATATAGACCATCTCACATCTAAAAGTTTCCCTTCCAACTTGAATGTCCAAGACGGTACACCCTCTGCAGTTTCCATTGCCGCCTTCGCTTCTTCGCTGTCTCCTGCCTCTTCCTTTGGAGCCTGTGAATCGTCGTCTTCTGCTGATTTTTGCCACGCTTGATTCCTGACGGTATGAGATAAGAAAATTCTCAAGGTCCTCCGTGTCTGCTCCATAGGTCGTCATGGCATGCTCGGGTTGGAGAAAAGGTTGAGACATACTTGGAGAGTCCCTCGATTGAGAACGTCCGTCATTTCTTGTCTCCGACGCGTCATTGTCCAATCCAGACGCTTTTCCATTTCCATTAGCTCGTCGAATAGTCCAACATCTGGAGAGATTGCCGAAAGACCATGGGGAAGCGAGCGGTCGGTCAAGCGGCGAGGCCTATGAGAGGTTTAGTTGGTCAAATTTGAGGTTATACCATTCATTCCAGACTCCTGAATCGTTCTTACATCTTGTTTTTGTAGAAGTGGTGGGAAGTGGTTGGCAGAAGGTTATTCAAACTCCGACCTCTACCCTGGGCTACAAACTTCACAAACATTCTAGCAACACGCAGTTTAGCTCATTTATTCGAGATGTCGTTCATTTCAGCTACATCTTTTGTCTAGAATCTCATCGCCACGAGCGGGGAGGTCCGGGTTTGTTTGCAAAGATGGTCTCCACTTTTTCTTCCACGCTCGAATCGATCTTTTTCAGCGCATCAAGGGCCCCCAACTGCTCGACCATCTGCTCCGGAGTCTTGCATCCCATGATAATCGATCCCGTACTGTTCATTTTCAAGATATAGGCGAGACTGAGCTGTGTCACACTAACATCGAGCTCTTTTGCGACTTCCGTCAACTCCCTAACCTTTTGTATATCTTTTTGACCCTCTGGAGACGACAGTCGCTTCACTCTGTCTTGTAACCAGTCCATCTCCGTATGGACGGCGAAACGAGAGTCAGTAGGGATGCCATCGTTGTATTTTCCAGTGAGGAAGCCGCAGTGAAGCGCGGAGAATACGGTGAGTTGAGTGCCATATCGCTCGTAGATGGGCTGATATTCGCCTTCAGCCCTCTCACGCTTCATCAGACTGTGCTCCGCCTGCTCCGCAATGGGGGAAATGAGCCCGAGTCTGGAGCATATGTGATGCGCTTCCTCAATCTCAAGAGCCGACCACTCTGAGGTGCCCCAGTAATGGGCCTTGCCCTGTTCGATACACCAGTTGAATGCACGTACGACCTGTAGTGCAAAATATTGAGTTTCAAGAAATATGTGGCCAACGCATCCTCACCTCTTCCATTGGGACTGTGGGGTCGGGACGATGGGCAAAGTACACATCGACATAATTCATTTGCAGTCGCTCAAGGGAAGCATCGAGTGCTTCGATTATACTACAAGTCAAAAATGTCAGTACGAGTCGGAGAGAACAACCGAGTCTGCGCACTGTTTGCGAGAAAGTCCGATGGAGTTCGGACTTTCCCCGTGTCCCCAGAATACTTTGGTGGAGACGACTAGATCCGATCGGCGAATATTGAGCTCCTTGATACATCTCCCGCTGTTCGGTTCGTGGTAGTTGGTTAGTATTCTGCTCTGCTCAGGGGCAATATCTCACATTTCACGTTCAGATTGACCATCGGCATATCCTAGAATAATAGTATTGAGTTTCAGTCATATTCTTCGCTGATGATCTTCTTACCTTCAGCTGTGTCTATAAAGTTCACACCATTCTCCCATGCGCATTTGATAATGTCCCGAACTGGGTCTCCCTTGACAGTACCACCAATGGTGAGCCCTAAAGAGCTAATTGGGATCTATGTAGGGACCAGTGAGGAGCGACTTACAACCACCAAGCGAAAGGCATGACACCCGAAGGCCAGAACGCCCCAAGCTAACAAAGATTCCAATGAGCGTCGAAAACAGAAAAACTAGTTTTGAGCACTATTACCGTCTATACTCCATATTGGGGTTCAGCTTGAACTCAAAGTATTCCGAGGTCATTGCAGCCGGTCAAAGGAATTGGGAAGCGAAGGTGGTCAACAACGTTCCAACACGGCTCTATTTATGCAAGTGGTTTGATTCATCGGCAAAAACGGCAAGAACCTCTTACAGCTTAGCAAGCGGGAGAGCCGCAATCGCACCGAAGATTCACCGCCGACAAGAACCATCGACAACTACTCTTAGAATCATGACTAACGGAAATAGAAGCAGGTGTTAACGAGCTATTCACGCGGATTTGGCTGGCGTTGGAGCCACCTAGCACTCGCCAATTAACTCCAAGTCAGACTGAAGTTCCGGTGATACGATCCAGACCCTGATACAGAGGTAATATTCGAGTATTCCGCAGTATCGACTGCAATAAAGGTTGTAGAATGATCGACCAGGTGGCAGCGATGCTCAGTCCAAACTCGTACCTATGCTATTATGCGTGCGGAAAGAGACTCGGGAGATTCTAGAACCCCAGTTATAGAGATATGCAATGATTGAAACTCAAATACAGCACTTGAAGTTGAGGCTGCATGCCGTTGCAAGTTGGCTGACACCTCACTTTATTTCTTTGTAAATTTTGATGGCTGGGACGTAAAATGGGCCAAGGTTGTACGTGAATAAGATAAATAAGAATTTCAAGGTAATTAATGGATAGAAACAGCAGGGATGCGGGTGTATCACCACCTCTATCAAGGGAAGCCGTACGGCTGGTTCCAGTAGCCTGTCACCTTCTTTATGAATTCGCATCAGAATCAAGCCAAATGGATTGCAAGGACCAATCAGGAGTGGGTAGGACTACCTCATGGCTGACGTCCAGCGCTGCGGTTACGTGAATAGAGGCGGAAGGCTGCAGTTTAGACTCGCTCGGCGGTGAGCAATTCCCAAACACAGATGTTGTGTTTTCCAGCTCTAAGCGAATCAGAATACGATCTAAAAGCTAAGAACCAGACCAGCGACTCCGGACATTACCGGATACGGTACCGAGGCAGCCTGGAGCCACCAGTCGTCAACAAGACAAAGGGCCGTGGCTCCTAGAGCCTCGACCCAGACTCCAAATCGAATAGAAAGCACGTCCAAACTGGCTTTTCAGCGCTCTCGTGAGAGAAGAAGTGTACCCTTCGCCACATCCTTCGCAATGGTCACAGGTGACAGGCGTGCCGTCCATCGTTGGCACAAAGCAAAGGTCAAAGATATAAAAGGAGGTAGACGTCTCTCTCTTTCGTTCATCAATCCACCTTTCTCCCTCTCTAACGTCTCACCGTGCATACCAACCACCTTGCTTGCTATCATGCCTAGGGGAACACCAGACGACCTCATAGTCATCGAATCCGAAGAATTCGATTATCCGACAGCTGAACAGGATACAGCCGCGTCGGAGACGGACTCTCTCGGGATCCCGGACTTCTTAGACGAGTAAGTTCTGCTATGCATAGTAGACAAAGGTTCTGATCTTTTACTCGCCGTGAATAGGGAGCTTTTCGCCCGGTCTAACTTTAGCATGTGAGTAGCACGCCTCTAGACGAAGCAACTGTTGGCTGATTCCACTCTGTCCTCCACAGAGTGCCCTTCGAGGAAATCAAGGGGTTCTATGACCGTCTTTCGAATGCTTCGGATGCCGAGAGCATCGCAACCCCTGCACCGACGACGCCAGAGTCCACTCGCCAGACGCTGGAGGACTTCTTCGAGGAGGAGGAAGAGGTCGGATTCAGGAGTGAAGAGGCGGGAGAGGCTCTGAACTTTGTGACCAACGATCCAGACGACGGCTCGAACGCCGGAGAGGCCTCGGTGACGCTCCCTCTCGTGGGGGATGAAGGTTCGTTGACCATCCTTGTGATTATCCTCTCTGAGAGTCCAGCAGGTCCATTAACCACAAGTGCTCATACGCAGAACAATCCCGAGGCTTCCATTCCAGTTGCCGGGTCATCGACGAGTGGGAGGAGGCGTGTTCGGTTGACACGCAAAGAGGATGACGGGAAGGAGCCTGGATTACGTATGTTTTTTTTTTTACCAAGTTTCCCGATGGGCCCACCAACTAACGTCCACATCAGCAAAAGACCCGGAGGGGTATGTGAACCCCTTGGCCATCTATACGCGCCTCAACAACAAGATCAAGACGATCAAAACGGAGGCCCTGGATCGACTAATCGCTCCCCAGGAGGACACATCAACCAAAAATTTCGAACTCGCAACCATTACCTGCCAAATGCGGCGTAGAATCGCCAACGGGGCATGGAAGGCCCGAGAAAACAAGCCCTGCAGTACGAAAGTGGACAGCTGGGATTCATACCGCCGACACTTGCTCCGCTGCCATTTGGACTTGCCGCGAGGCAAGAACCTCTCGGAAGATTTGGGTGAGTCTGGGCCCACTAGCAGACGATGGAGTTGTATTCTGATTGATATGCATCCTCAGAGCGAAAGATACAGGAGCTGGCAGTCGCAACGACGTCGTCCGTGGCCTCAACGTCTTCTCCGAGTGGTCCGACTGGGGACCAAGATACGCAGACGCAGATTAGCCTTTTGGGCATAAAGCGTCCAAGGGACCCATCGGATGTGGAGAGCGATGCGGAGGATGACGAGGACTACTCGCCCAAGAAGCGTCGCTCTGTCCAAAAGAAAAGGACGAAGAAAAACGGCAAGGAGTGCTGAGGCAGGAGTTAGAAGACCGATTTCATACATATAGAGACATTTGTTCGATATTTAAAGGAATCACGAGTGATATATAGCCAGTAGCTTTCCTCTTCCATCACTGATCCTTGGGATCGTCAGCGTGAACATATAGAAAAGACTGAGACGCAGGAAGACAAAAAAGATGAAATGTAAACGAAAAGAATGGGTCTGGATGTGGGTGTCCTTTTGGCTATGGCGTGCTTTCCAAAGGCAAAGATGTGGCCGAGATTGAGTGTCGTTCTGGCGTGGCCCGCTCCAAATATCCGAATTGACACAGAGACTAGAGAATGGCGGGATATAGACGTTGATACTCTTCATTTGGGTGCTTAATTCGAGTCTCTTCCTGTTCTGATCTCTTACGAATAATCTATAGTCGTCGGTCGAAGCAGTATATACGGCGGGCAGCACATTAGCTACCTCTAATATAGCAGACACAGTTTCTATGACATTGAGAATAATCGATATCGATAGTAGGAAAGCCCGAATTGTGTGTTCTCATTCTATTCCTTGTGTCGAAGAGCAGGAGCCATCTTAGGGCAAGTGCCTCTCGCATCATACCCGTACGAGGTCTAGTGGTATATGGGGTACGTTGCTTTCGACTATGCATTGGTGGATAGAAGACCGCAAGGACTTCTGGTCTCGTCCTATGCGATCCCTGGTATCCGCGGGGCATCGGGCACAACACACATACACGCTTCTTTGGACGGTCAGTAACCAACAACAGATAGAGTCCCAATGCGCTAACCAAACTCCTTGGAGTCAAATGTCTGCAAGATGATAACTTGGACATGGATAGCGATAAGGGAGGTAATGACCACTGCACTGGAAGGAACCGTCCAAATCGATGCAAGGAAAAAAAACAGGCGGAGGGAAAGGCAAGAAACCCTGATATAATGCCTATAGCGCCATGGTATTATGTCTGTCTAGAGTATCGCCAGCGACCCATGACCCTTGTCGCTTGATCCTTCGGATCGTCAACCTCGGCTGACAGGAATGACCTAAACAAGGAGAAGATGAGGAAGAATAAAGAAAGAGTAGGTCTAGGGTTGCATCTACTGACGGCCAAAGTGGCCTAATATTCGAAATCAAAGATGTGGACAAGACGAAGTTGAGCTCGTCGCTTGGACCTCGCGCCAACCTCTGGTTTAAACAGGCTCGTTAGAGGTGTAATGTGTACGTCGTTCATTCTTTGTTTGGAAGACTGGTTCCAGTCTCGTAATGCGCTAATTCTTACCGAACGATACAGAGAGCCATCGATGAAAACCGTTGTTGAGGCTCAAATCCTAAAATGGCCAGCTCCGTAGCGGCCTTGATCACCTTCAATTCGAAGAAAACCTGGCCCCTTGGCCCCAAAAGGCCATAGTGCTGTCCTCAGTCGTCTCTATTACTTTGCACGAGGGTCCAGCACGAGATGCGCATTGCGGCTCTAAGCCTACTGGAGTCTCTCTTCTTCGCCACTCTCTGCAGATACTCCTTGAAACTCTTCTATCCTTTTCATTATGTCCAGCTACGGAATCACTCGAGCCGACAAAATCATCATGTAATACATACGGTCCATCCACATCCGCTGGATCGATAAATTCATTACTGACCCTTGATTGGTAGAGTGTTAGGGCCCACCGGAACCGGCAAGAGCACTGTCAGTGTCATACATCCCTCTCGCTATGTGTATCCCTCTTACCTTTCTTCAGTTCATCGACTATGCGATTGGGGGAAACGGTGAAGGCATCGGTCATAGCTTGATCTCTCGCACCCAGGAAATCACTGTTCACAAAACGGTCATGGGGACTCCACCTCAATCCTTTGCTTTCGTAGATACACCTGGATTCGACGATACCACGAAACCGGACTACGACGTTTTGACAAAGATTGCAGAGTTCCTCGCCAAAATGTGAGTATTTCAATTGTGTTCCAATCGTCAAATCCCGAGGTCTAATTCTCCTTCTAGTCAAAATGACAAGTTACATCTGGGGAAACTACTCTATCTGCACCGTATCACCGACAACCGAATGGATAGCGCGCAATTGAAGAACCTCGAACTGTTCGCGGGTATGTGCGACGCCAGGACGATGTCGCGCGTCGTTCTCGTAACGACCATGTGGAAGCTAATGGATCCTTTGAGAGGGAGGTTAGCAGAGAAAGAGCTAAAAGGCGATTTTTGGAAGAAGTTGATACAGCAGGGATGTTCAGTTGAACGGTTTGACGATTCATCTGAATCAGTTGCACGTATCATTACGGGATTTTCGAGAACTACACATATCTCTGGAGTCGATCAGGAAGGAAAAATTGACGGAATAGCTATCTCCGACCAGGTCACCGACCCAGGCCAATTACAGCCATCCCCTTCTCCTCTCCCTCCTTCCACAGCTGTGCTAAAACGGGCAAAAACTACACGAATGCATGCTAAAGATAGGGTTATACTGTACGTCTCAGGGAGTACATTGAACAGCTCTTGTGATTTACTAACCATACCTTGT
Organism: Serendipita sp. 398; assembly: GCA_019623675.1. NCBI lineage: Eukaryota > Fungi > Basidiomycota > Agaricomycetes > Sebacinales > Serendipitaceae > Serendipita > Serendipita sp. 398. The sequence continues at coordinate 19,948 of WSTN01000127.1, read as the reverse complement.
GGCTAGCCTTCTAGGGTACACTGGAACTGGAAGAAGCACTGTGAGTTCGAATTTGTTTTGTTATGCGTTGTATTGACGCGCTTATTTAGTTTATCAATGCCATTGGAAGAGGAGACAATGCAGTCGTCAATAGCCCGTTTAGCGTGCAGCCGTGTACGAAAGAAATATCTGCCTTTCGGCTCCAATCCCGTGATCAAATTAAAGACCCCATCGTCCTCGTCGATACCCCCGGATTTGGAACTCAAAGCGATTATACCGTCCTCGGAAATATTAGCAATTGGTTGGAGGTCCACCAGTAAGAATCACCCTTCTCGGTCGTGCGGTTACAGCCAGAACTGACGGGGTACCCTTGTAGTGCCATAGACGTGGTTTCGATATTGTTCTTCTGCCAAATAGAGAACAACCGGGTGACGAGTTCGGACGTATCGACCTGGGAGAACTTTAAACTCTTGTGTGGAGAAGCGGCGATGAAGGCGAGCGTTACGGTTGTGACGACAGGGTGGGATAGTGCAGAGAGCTCGAACGCGAGATATATCGATCGTGAAAGCGAGCTTCGGACCCATTTCTGGAAGGAATGCAACTTTTTACGATTGGAACGGGATACTTGTTCTACTTTTTCGACGTCGGCACGCGCGATCCTTGACAATTCTGTTCGATCGGCTCCTGGTTCGCGGCTTCGTATACAGACGGAAATGATACATGAAAAGAAGCCGCTCGAACAAACGACACTTGGCCAACAACATTCCCAGAATCGATCTACGCAACGGAAATTACAAAAGCAAGTCAAGGATCTGGTGCGGAGCGTGAGGAATGGTCTTATTCTCGCATTCTTCAGAATTGGGAGACTTTCCTTATGAAGGAGGAGTCTCACCTGCAAAGGGGAATGCCGATAATACGTTCTATATCTGCTCCCTAGCTTTCAATGGTCTTGGTGTAGGATGCTAGGATACGAAAGCTCTTGTTTCTTTGTATTATGACTCCAGTGCAAATTTTGTCTGCTCACGTTTCTCATCAGATGAATCGAGAAAAAGACTACATGTTGAGGGTTTTCACCCAGGCCCGCTTGAATGACCAGATGGCCCGGCCCAAGGACCAAATTTCATACTTTCACCACAAGCTTGTTCATAATCTTCGAACTCCGCAATTTGGCACAATAAATAAAATTCCCTTGATTATTTATTATAACAGAGTAAATACACGTTTGAGTCATTATTGAGGTACAGTTGGGCCCAAGGACCACTTTAGTCCAGATATCGCATGTCGGATAATAGGTAGACGATGTTGCAGTGAGATGAGGGCGGGCATAGCTCTGGTATGCACGCTTTAGGTGAAAGGTTTTGATAGTCAGTTTGTCGGCAATCTATTCGACTTGTCGTACGGGGTTTCTGTAAGTTGGGACGGAAGATGAAGGGATCGTCGTTTCAGACGCTCCAGGGGGTATGGGAGAAGCTGCTTGAACCTTTTCACTTTGTAACTCATCGTCACCCTCAACTTCATCCGTGTATTGTCCAAACAGCCTCCTACTCCACCACCACTCTGATCTGGTCTCCGCCCCTTGTCCATTTCGCGTTTGCCCTCGCCCCCGCCTCCCCTTTTGATTCCGACGTTTAGATCCGGGTCCTGACATACCTTCTTCGTCGGGTTGAGGTGAATTTCGGTTAAACGTATTTCCTTTAGATGCCCCTGACACGCCTTCTTCGTCGGATTGAGACGAATTTCGTTTAGACGCATTTTGTTGGGACGCATTTCGCTTAGACATATGACGGCGAAATAGCCACAACAACAAGAGGACGAGGGCGATCAATGCCATACCGAGGACAGAGCCAAGGATGATGGCAGTCATTTTCGACTCTTTTCTATTGCTGTTATTGCTGCTATTCGAAGAGTTTGGACTTTGTCCACCAGTGGATGTCGAATAGTTTGAACTCGAACCACCAGTGGACGTCGGAGGTTCCGAATTTGATGCACTAGTGGACGTCGAAGAGGCTGAGCTTGATCCACCTGAAGAAGATGCGTCGGCCCTATCAAAGGTGAGAAATCGAAAGTTCAACACCAAGAAAAATATCAGAGCATAGATGTCTGCTTCACTCACTCGCTCGTCACAATGAAGTAATCGAGGTTCAACCATTCGCCTTGAGCGCCCGTATTTTTTACCGTGATGTTGTGTGCTCCTTGCGTAAGACCGTCTGCCCAGTATAACACCACACGAGAACCTTGTATACCGACCCGGCCATCACATCGTATAGGGGTTTGCCCATCTGAAAGGTCTTCGTTGAGGATCGACATACCATAGGAGGTAGCAGGGCACATACCTATCGAGAAGTCTCTATATCCGCTATAAAGATCGTCAGACCCTTAACCCACAAGTCCTCACGATGCAACCTACTGATCGTTCCCTTTGTAACCGTAAACATAAACTAAGGTCATAACAACCATATTGAGCTCACGAACGATTCTACCATATTATATACTGACTGGCGGTTCCAGTGAATGTGAACGAGGCTATCGCGCCGGCGTTGATTGTTCCATGGGTCGTTCCAAAGAGTGGTTGAGGGTTTTGAGCAGGCCATACCCATGTACTCCATGATGGACTGGTCGAGTAGGACGCATGTGTATCATCTATGGTAGTGTTCATGGTTGGGTCCAAAGAGCTACTTGGCGGGCAGGCGGCTGGCAGTCAACGCTGCTCCTTTGGGTTTATTCGAATACACAGCGTACATTGCCCCTGCTGTGTCACGGGGTCGTAGTGTCCAAGAGGTACGGCGTAACTCCACACCTTGATAGCTGCTGAAGGGCTGTTAGTATCCTTATAAATCTTTCATCTAAACAACAGTAGTATAGTAAACTCATGCAGACAGCTTTCTATATGCCTCGACTCCAGGCGGAGTGGTGAGAAGATCCTCGTTAAATCCTAATTGTATGATTGGCCACCGAGATAAAGGTAAAAAGTTTTAATAAGTGATCGAACAAAAATACGGATTTCATGATTGGCTATCAGAGGACCTCGGCAATTTCTATGATTGGTTCTAAGATTTTTCTACGCATTATTTCTCGATTAATTACAAATTTATAATATCGGTGCCAGCGCTTAGAGGCTGTCCAGAAAAGCTTTCCGTACGGAATAGCGCCTTATTGTCGAATGGGCACAGCAGCTACTACGAGATTTCGTGGTTGGCGTACCAATAGCTGCTGTGCCTATCAATATTCGTTTGATAGTTCATGCACAGCAGGGCGCAATCCTCGCTGTGTCAGTCGGGATTCAGGGGGACCGCTTCATGGCTAAAGGCTGTTTATATTGTTTAGTGAACTGTTCTTTATCGATTTAAAGGCGATAGTAGTACGAATACTTACTTGGGCCGCTTTGGCGCTTTGGGGACAACTAACTGGTTCCTCCGTGATAGAACAACGATGGTTAGCAGTGGTACATGCATAGTCCGCTTTATGAAATCCTAAGCTATCGTCAGGTAAAATCAAATGGGACACATGCCTGTCGCTGTTTCCCATCCCGCATCCAACAAGTACATACTCGGATACAGATTAAGACCTTTTTAGAATGTAGAAGTAGTACTCGGTTCGGAGTTGAATAATACAGTCAAATACGCTTGTTCCAGAGGCCACAAGCAATGACGTCAAGAAGCAGCTTTGGAATACGCCACAACCACCAGCGACCACCAGCGATTATTTAGCAATAACTTTGGGAATATGCAGCACAATATCAGGCATATAAGAACTATAGGACTACAGACACGTCGTCTCTTCCCCATCACGCGTCCCAAATCGACCTACGTCCAAGCTTCCAATCCACCCGACCTTGCGAAATCTATCCCAGACGAACGGATTCGTCCAGTAGATCATGGAGTTCCACCCGGTCCATTTCCCTCGTCTGCAATGTACAAAAATTACCCAGAAGCAGATCAAAATGTAGTGGACCAGATGGAGGATGCAAAGTCTCGACCGAGCAGTTCAGCTTCGACACCTGCGCATCCAGGTACAATACAACAAGGGCTTGGAAAAGCTGGAGAGGTGGAGAAGATTGAAGACGGTGTTGGATCCAGCTCGGCAGTTAGGTTTCGGAGTGCGCCAGGAGAGATGAGCGAGGGTAGTGATGGTGGATTGGGACTGATGAAGAAGAAGGAGAGTAACACATAGAGAAAGCAATAATTATGGTGAGCTGAGTGTCCTTAGTTCGGAAAGTAACTTCCTGAAACCGGACACCAATAGCCTCTTCGTTCTATCAGACACCGATTTATAATTCTTTAGAGCATTCTTGTTACCATATATCAACTACTTTATATGAATTTGAGTCGGAAGGCATTCCCCCTTTGCACTGGCAAATCGGAGGAAGAAGTAAACGAGTCGATAAGTATGTCAGTTGCCCACTAGTCACTGCCGACGAATTTGTTGTCTTCTTCGTGATACAGTAACATGATTTGTTCCACTTGTCCTAACGTATCAGCAACGTTGCGGCCAAATTAAAACTGAGAGCCGATGTGTCGCCACCATATCGATCTGATCGGGCGAGTGCCGCGCCGTAGCACACTTTGGCTCTTACCGCGACCATCACGGACCATAAACTCGGAATACATCGTGTCAAGCGTTTCTGTTCACCATCCAGGGATTATGGATGTTTGTTGGCTTCCATTGGAAAAGAGCGGTATAGGCCATTGATACGGTTTTACTCCTGTTCAGTCCAGTGCCGAATTAAAAGTCAAAAATAAATTTGTAAGCAAGCTTCCAGACCGAGAGAGCTACTACTAAAGATTCATCTGCTCGATGTATGATCAGTGGGTACGCGACATTCCAGCTAGCGGCCCGTTATCGAGATCTATCATTATCGTTACCATGTATTTGTCGTGTATACAGGATGTACGTTGTCGGATAAGTTAGGAGGGATATTTAATCTCAAGAACGCTTACTTCTCCCGATCTTTAGGAGGTATGTGTTCCCTTCAGGCGACGAAGAGCTGCTTGTTGTCTTCGGCTCTTACTTGGTTATCAGGCTGTACGTATTTCCATCAAGCCATAGAAGGACTCTTTATTGAGTATCTCTGACGCACATTCGGTCATCAGGAGGTATGTAATTGATTGATTGGGCTTGCACTGTCGATTGTTCCTGATGCTCACACGGTCGCTAGGGAGTACGTGAATGGCTTGAGTTGCGGAGAAATTGTTTACTGATTGTTTCCGATGCCCAAACTATCATCAGGAAGTACGTGGATCAGCTAGAGCGATGAATCAATGTCTTATTAGCTCTTCCCGACACTCTTCCAGTCGTCAGAAAGTAGGTAATAGATAAAAGGGAGAAGATTCCCTCCACTAATCGTCTTTAATGTCTACTTGATCACCAGAGAGTAGGTCACTCGTTCAAGCCGTAGTGGAGCGCTCTACTGATAGTTTCCAACACTCGCTTAGTTTGTACGTACTGAGTTGGACCAATCAAGGAACAAGTTCTTATCGTCCCTAACTCTTACTTTGCCATTAGAAAGTATGTGATCGATTTGATCTGTAAAAGGATGCTTTTGCTGACGATTTTTCGATTATTACTTGCCACTAGGAAGTGCGTGATAGGACGGACTGGTGGAAACCTGCTTTACTAATGATTTTCGGCAACCCTATGGTCACCAGAAAGTGAATGCCTCGAGCTATTGAGGGACGATTTACTAACAGGTTTCAACACTCACTTGTTCATCAGATTGTACGTGATCAAGCAGAGTTATAAACAAGTACTGTGCTGATCGTCTCTAACGCTTACCTGGCTATCAGGCAGTACGTGATAATGCTGAGCAACGAAGAAATAATTTACAGATTTACCTTTCCGCTCACTCCATTACCAGGCTGTATGTAATCTTTTGAGCTGTCTATGAACGATTTACCTTTGACATGCCTTGATCATCAGTCAGTACGTGACCACCAGGACCCAGGCAGTCATCAGAATGTATGTGATCGATATGAACTGTGAAGAGAGGCTCTACTGATCATCTTCGATACTCACTTGGTGATCAGGGAGTAAGTTATTGTCACAACAATGGGAAATTCTCGCTATTGATCATCCACCTTCAACGTTGCCCGGATCCACTCCGACTAATGGTTTCTTTACTGGGTCTTCAGGATGTATGTGTCTAGTCCAAGCTGTGGAGAATGATTTCTTGATCACCTTCGACGCTCACTTTGTCACCAGTTTGTACGTGACGAGTCAAGTTGCGGAAAAAGCAGCTCGCTAATCATTTCCAATGATCACTCGGTCACCAGTGGGTATGTGATTTGTCGGAGTTGTCGAGGGATACTTCACCGATTGTACTTCCTGTTTTCGATCATTAAGGGGGTACGTAAACCATTAGGGCAATTGAGGAGTGCGTTGCTCATCGTTTTGATCTTCACTTGGCCACTAGAATGTAAGCAATTCCGTTGGTCTTCACATCCATTTGCTCACTTCTGTTGTACTTACTATCAGGCCGTAAGCTATTCTTTGACCGAATAAGGGGACCCTGCTCTGATCATTCACTTCTCTCTGTAGAAGGTGTGATACAGCTTCCGAAATTCAACGATATCGCCTGTTTGACGCTCTATACCCTCCAAGCTGGAACAACACCATGGTGGTATGCAGTCCCCTTCACATCGGATTTATACGACATCCAGCTAACCAAATTTGGGGCAGCATTGTATCGAAGCATCGGGGAGTATATCCAGAATCGCCTCCCCATCCGACTTCTTCAGGTATCTAATATGGCGCTATTGGACCGTAAGACGTTACAAGGACACATCAATGAAAAGATTACAAATGGACACTTCATTTGTGAAGAGTCCAAATGTTGCTGCTTTGAGAAAATAAAGGATGAGTTGAACTACTCAATCCTCTCTCATAGATGGGGTTCCCAAGAACTTACTTTCAGTGAGTTTAGAGACCTCCATGAGCACGCGACTCAGAGTCCAAGGGACTCTAAAGCGACGGCATTGATGAAGCAGCTCTGGTGGGACACACCATTCAAAACCAGTCTTGCCAAACTACTCGAATTTCAAAGGGTTTCTGCGCAGAGGCAATGCAAGTATGCCTGGGTGGATACAATCTGTATCAACAAAGAAAGTAGTGCCGAGCTCGACGAGTCCATCCGTTCGATGTATGCGTGGTACAGGGACGCGCATATTTGCGTTGTTCATCTTGGTCAGACGTACCATCACATCGACATGGAGGAAGATCAATGGTTCACCAGGGGATGGACCCTCCAAGAGCTCCTGGCACCGAAACGAATCAAGTTTTTCTCGGCGTCTTGGGAAGAGATCACCCACCGAGAGAACGACAAGAATTTGGACAGCGACGAACAACAAGCCGCAAAGGGAGGCACAGATAATCCACCCCTCTGGTCAACAATCAAGAATATCACAGGGATCCCAATTGAAGACCTGCTCGAATTCAAACCTGGGCTATACGATATCGGCCAACGGATGAACTGGGCATCCCAAAGAACAACTACAAGAGTCGAAGATATGGCGTATTGCCTGATTGGCATATTCCAGGTCAATCTCTCGATCGCATATGGCGAAAAGGAAGGTGCCTTTTATCGATTGCAAGTGGAGATTATGCAGAATACCGAGGATCAGAGTCTATTCAGATGGAAAGGACAAGCATCAGCTTATAACAGCATGTTCGCAAGGTCTCCCAAGTGCTTTTTTCAGGCCTGGAGTCACCACACCAACAATACCCTTCCTCTCGGCACCGAACTGACCTTCACTGCAGTGGCTAATTTTCAACGACGTATATCCCGGATATTTTACCTAAAGTCCGAAGTCCCCAAGCTGGAAATTTGGAAGAATTCAGCAGGGCCGACGGCATTCATCATTCTTGGCCCTTCCTCCGAGGCCAAAAGCTACATCATGGTACTCGAGCAGATTGGGAGCGACCACTGTTACAAGCGAGTAGACGTAATAGAAACTAAACTCGAAAAGCAACTACTAAACAAGAGTCCCAGTGAAATCTTCATCAAATAGTACGTATGCTTTTGGTCATACAGGGCATGTTTCTGATGTAATAGATATAGGCTTATTGGGGCATTAGTTGACAAGTACAGGAGGTGTTTGGACTTCGGGAGAGAATGTCTGCATCGATCGAGTCGTAGTGTTTGTTGCCTTGCATTCTCTGTGTCTTTTGTTCCTGGTCACCGTACTACTGGAATACAAAACATGTCATACCCAAGAGATCCTCAGGCTTCCGTGATGAGGAGCGTAAGTTCCTAAACGTTTGTGTGTCGTGGTCTTAGCTAAATGTGGAATACAAGAGACATGGGGAACTGCTTCAGATGAATCTCTCAAATCCCTGGGAAGGACATCGCCAACGTCGACCTGTCAACTAAAATATATAAACCAACGACTATTTCCCGGGCTTGTCGACATTCTGCGGATACCACACCAACCTCGAGCATATCTTCTCTCCATCACAAGTCATTTCTCTCGAGCTGGGAACATCATCCCCTATGCTACACCAATGTCACTCTTAGGTGGAGCCTTGGGTCGACCCACGACGTTTCCACGAGTCCCAATAGTCCCAAGTGTCGTGGATATTGACCCCGGTGGTCATATGAGGGATGAAATGAACGTTTGGGCAGCAAACGGGTTTATTGTGACACTATAGCTGCGATGCCACAAGTCGCAATTGCTAACAGTCACCGCAATTCAAGAGGTAAGCATCAATTAACAATAGACATCAAGGGTTTATCGGTGACAGTGCGGTGATTATTGCCACCATCACTTTTGCACGAGGGTTCGGCGTGAGATGCGCATTGCTTACTATTACGCCCAGAGCCCCTTGTTCCCCTCCTTTTCCCCACATACTTATACCTCAATCGGTTCCTATCTCCCGCCATGGATAATTACGGCATTAATACGAGCGACAAAATAATCATGTAATATTGAAGCATCGCTGCCCAAGCAATTTATTGATCTTTCCTCGGTTCCTCGGTAGTGTCATCGGGCCCACCGGAGTCGGGAAAAGCACCGTCTGTCACTTACAATCGCACAACCGCCCTTCTGACTCTCCTTTAGTTTATCGATTACGTGACCGTCGGTGAACCTATCCCTGAAGAATCGAGGGCCTCAACGACAGCGGTCGCCGTCCACAGAACTAACTTGGGGACACCGCCCCAATCGTTCGCTTTCGTTGATACACCAGGATTTGACAATGCGATTAACATGGGGAGTATTCTATGGTTTATCAAGCAAGCGTAAGTATTTGTGCCGCTCCTGAGATAGATATCAAGATCTAATAATTGCTTAGTCAAAAACGGGGATTCCAGTTGGACAGGACTCTTTACCTGCATCCGGTCTTGGAGGATCCAAAGTCACTGTCGCCGGAAGAGAAGCTTCACTTTATCGCTAGTCGGTACGGAATTCAACTTCCAGAGGCCACTTTTGTCGAAATAACGTGGTCGTTGAAGATAGAGAGTATTAGGCCACGAGGAGTGCGAGACCACTTGAGGAGCAAAGGATGCGACACCGTTCAGTTTGGAAATAGTATGGCCTCAGCCCATAGAATCGTCCTGTGCCTTGAAGCAAGTCATAATCCAACGGCTCCCAAAAGTCGCGTAGGCCCATTGAGTGAACCACCCGACAGTACAAACTACCGTCAGATACCTCCGGTTCACCCTGTAGGAGAATCACAGGTGTGTCTATCTTGTAGATTTGCCTTCTCAGTTTGCATCATATATCTCTCAGGACGCGCCCACCACAACAGTCCATAAATCGGATGTTGACGGCACTCCGGACCTGGTTGCAAACATCGTGAGCATCCAAGTTGTGTTATATATCACTCAGGAAATGCAGCTCAAGCCCACTTTCCCCTTTCCCATTGACACTCAGGATCCAAATATGTCCAGCTTTCCGCCCAAGTCCCATGTTGCCTCCATGCATGGCCAAGGTGGAAAGGCTGTGCGCTACCAGAGTACCTACACGAGCGTTCAGGACCCATCCGCCGAGAAAAGGTGGGACGGACCCAACATGGAATACAGGGATCCGGCTCAGTATGCGAAGAGGGGTGAGGGTCCACAAGTCACTGATCCTAGGCGGGTACCCTCAATGGACACCGAGCATGAAAAATCCAGGAATCCGAAACCTGCCGCCGCTCGAGATACGCCCGCTACGAACATCGAGGATGATACAGCCGGGAATGACCAGAATCCGAACCTCGTTATGAAATCTCAGAATAATAAGGTCATGAAGGGCAAGGGGGCACAGGCCATCGAGAGTCGGGGCGCACCCGCCACGACCGAGGATGTAAAAGCCATAGCGGTCCCGAAGGAAGGCCCAGCAGGTTTCGAGGATATTCCTCCTACCGACAAGGTCGTCCTGTGAGCCGCGTCCTATATTTTATGTGCATAATAGTCTCTAATGACCTTGTTTCAGTATTATGGGTCCTAGGGGGTCGGGTAAAAGCACCGTGAGCCTCACCGTAGCTGAACTATCTCAGTCTTTCTCATACTTGGAAAGTTCATTAACTATCTGGAGGAGATGGAAAGAGTACTGGTCATCAAATGCAGTCTTGCAGGGACATGATTGTATTTACCAGTGTCCGTTACAAAAGTCGCAAGCTTGGTGTCGCCAACACCAATAAATCTGGCGAAGGGAGTGACAGGCTCGAGGCTGTTGACGTTGCTCATGATAATGCGACCCCTGGCAGTCAAACTGACTCTTATCGAGCGGAGAATATGGGTGAGTCCACGCATCTCTGTGTCGACGCATCCACCGACCGTCGAGATTCGATGGCTTAGCTTTCTCGGGATCCAATCGTCCTAACCACGGGCGACACGAAAATGTTCAGTCCAACGAATACGGCGATGATACAGGCACTGAACGACCTATGGACCAAATTTTCGGTGCTGGTGGTGGTCCCACTTTCTCCGGGTCCAAGCATCTCGGTAACAAGAAACATGATGCTCCGAATGCCGCTCAGAATTCCACGACAGCAGAGTTGTCAGTCTATGCTCGTCAAACTCGTACAAGAGCCGAATCACCAGCGGATGCTCTCGAAAATCCCCAATATATTCGAGACGATCGGGCTCAATCCAACAATCCTTCTGCTGGTAAGCCCGAGCTTCTCAATATCGATGTAAATATTGACCGACTCAATGTCTTAGATAATATCCACTCTGATACTCACCAAAGTGCCACAGTCTCTGAGCCCTTGAATCAGGGTAAGGACCAGGGTACTGGCCCGAATACTAGTCAATCCAATGTTTCTACCATCGATAACTTGGGGCTTTCCAATCGCAATGACTATAGATCTGATCCGATGGGTCAATCTCACGGTACTAATCACGAAAATTCCACCGCTCACGGTGTTAATGCATCCCGTGATGGAGTCACTAGTAAGGCCGATGAGTCTCACGGTACCGACTTAGATGATTCCGCGGATGAGCAGACCATTTGGTTCGTTGATACGCCTGGATTTGACGACACGTACAAATCGGATATCGAGATCCTGACTATGATCGCAGAGTTTCTCATCAAGGCGTGAGTATTTCCCCATTATTGATCCACAACTACTAATCCTATATCGTACAGTCGACATAATAACCTCAAACTCGACACTATTCCCTATTTCCATCGAATCACCGATGAAAGGATGGCTGGTTCCCCGTTGAAGAATCTTAAACTATTTGAGAGCCTCTGTGGTAATGTCGCAATGCCCAATATCGTCCTTGTGATGACGATGTGGTCATTGCTGCCTCATAGGGCGATAGGGAAACTTCGGCAGGAGAAGTTGGAAAAGGATTTCTGGACTTCTATGCGGAAGGAAGGATACAGGGTTGCTGAATTCGGAGATTCATACGAGTCAGCGCATATGGTTATCTCTGGGGAGAAGGAGATTTCCCTCAGTCATCCAAAGAAAGGCCAGGAGGGCGTACTTCTTTCCAAGCAGCCCGTCGATAAATACAAGAAACTCGAGGCGACAGAAGCGGGTATCACCCTCAACCAGCAGCTAACGCAGCCGATAAAGGACAAGAAGGAAGCTAACAAAAGGCTGAAGACACTCTCCAAGCGGCAGAACAATAAGGCCTTGAGAGCGAATCTAGAGGCCGAAACTCAGAGGATCGAAAATTCGATAGAGGAAGTGACGGGTAAAATACGCAGCATGAACTCTTCATTTCCAGCCGCGTTTAAGAGATTCTTCTCCAGTGAATCGGTGAGTGCCTGGTCATCGATGTTTTCATATCATAACTAGTTCGTTTATAGTAAGTGCCTGACATCTCGAGTTGGTGAGGAATCGGCGGCTGTGGGGACTATGTCGTCATTTATTGCTATGAGCTCGTGTTTTGCTTTTCCACACCTATTCGTTCGGCTTCCATGTTTCTATTCCTTGGATATCTCACTCAAATCGAATGTCTATTATTACATGTCCTCTGTCAAGGACGTCTTTGCTTTATACCATTACAATAAAAGGTCGGCTTCCCTCGGATAAGGTACGAAAACCCAAAGTCGACGAGGATAGAACCCAGCTAGTGCGACGACTATGCAATGACATGGTGGTCTAATACCATTACCATACCACCATTGGCGTCGCCAAATCGTCACCAATGAATACACTAGACGTAGGAATCAGAATGCTGAAATAGTCGAACTAGTCACCTAAATGAGGAACAAAAACATCGGCAATGCATCATTGTTGGCACAAGCCAGAGGTCGAGGTGTGGTCCGAAGTCAAGTTCAATTCCGTTCTTGGCCACATTCTCGATTTTTGGAAGGCAGCGCTACAGCCAACAAGACTAGCAACTCCAGACCAACTCTTTTTTATCGGACTTTGTTTTATACTTCTTTATCTGCGTCTCAGCCGTTCCCGTGACACCGAGCTAACGATCCAAAGGATCAACGATGAAAGGTCGCTAGCAATAGATCACTTATCATTCCGTTAGATATCGATCAGATGTCTCTATATATACTATCATGATTCGCTAAATCCACTCTCAGAGCTCCTTGCCTTTTTTCCTCGAAACTCTTCTTTTCTTCTGCGTGGCGCGCGCTTTTGGAGAGTAATCTTCGTCACTCCCTGTATCGCTCTCTACATCTGAGCCATCCTCTCGCGGACGCTTGACGCCTAGAAGTGTGGTAGGCAATTCGGGAGTCAAAGTGTCTTCCGTTGCAACGGAAGAATCCGTCATGTTTGCGACCTCTTGTATCTTTCTCTCTGAGAATTCAGGGTGATCAGAATGTGATTCAACTATATATCGGGAGGCATGTACTTACTTAACATCTCCGAGAGCTTCTTTCCCCGAGGCAAGTCCAAGTGGGACCGAAGTATGTGCCGCCGATACGAGTCCCAACTATCCAGTTTTACTCCACAAGACTTACTCCCTCGGAGACTCCATTTCCCTTCCACAATCTTACGGCGTAGTCGGCAGGTGATTGTGCCCAGAATGAAGTCCTTGAGGGACGTATCCTTTGGCGGAGCTATGACTCGATCCAATGCTTCTGTTTTGATTGGTTTGCTGTTATCGAGTCGCGTGTAGATCGCTAGAGGGATAGCATAGCCCTCTGTGTCCCTCGCTGTAACGGTGATTAACAAACGGGTGGAGAAACCCAGGGAAAAAGGACGCACGGAGACTAGGCTCAGAACCGTCCTCCTGTTTGCACATCAACAGAATGCGCTTCCGCTTACTGGACGCTTGCGCATTTGGAATGGAGACAGCGTCGGAAGCGTATTCCGTTGTATTAGTGAATAAGGGTGATGATTCTGATTCCATGTCAGTATAGATGGTTAAAAGGATGATCTATCGCACCTGTGTCTTCGGCCGCATTTGGGGGTCCTTCCGACGGTGGGGCATGCTCAGAACCTCCGTCGCTTGCACCATCATCGTTTCCTTCCTCAGGAAGGTTGCCGTTTAGCAGTTCGCTCCGGGATGCCGGCGTTGATGGTGCCGTTGTCGGAACGCTCTCTGCCACACTGGTCACGTCGAGAGCATCGATTCTTGAGCTGTCGACTAAACTTCTGCGAAGACCGTAGAACTCTTCTATTTCTTCAATTGGCACTCTGTAGTGTGGCAGGGTGGGTGGAACTATGGTCAGCGCAAGCCCTTTGGGTTTCTAACACCTTGGCTACTCACAGACCGAAGTCGTAATTGGAGAAGAGTTCCCTTCATCCGGCGAGAGAAGATTAGTATCCTGCTTGGAATCGTTGATCCTACTCACTCTGTTTCCTTGTCCGGGAAGAGGAATTCGACTTGCTCCGTTGCCGAGGCAGGTCCTTCTCGTTCTTCGATAGCATGTCCATGGGATTTATGATTGTCTACGTGATTGATTCTGGATATAGCATGTCCGGACATGGGGGTCGAGTGTTGGTTGTTGGAGTGATTGAGCGCTGGAGTGGGAGTAACGTGGGATGGCGAGAACAAGAGAGGAAAATTCTCAAACGCTAGCTTTATATCAGTGAGCTTTCCTTTGTTCTCGATTGTCTGCGACAGGACTCCTGGCTGTGACCGCCGCGAGGAATGCGGCCAAAGGAGCCAACCTTCCCTTGAAAGCGCCGGAAGCTTGGTTTTTGAAAGCAGAATGTTGTTTATTTTGACATATGAATCCTGGGCCCAGCCCTCTGGAACCCACATCTCTTTGTCCTATTGACGCTTGGTGGCTCCAGGCTGCCTTGGTATCATTGGCTGGAACCACCCGCTGTCGCTGGTCTGGTTTGTAAAGGCATTCTTATTTGCTTGAGCCTGGAAATCACAATACCTGGATTTGGAAATCGTTTACGCCCGAGCGCCTCCCTTCGCGTAACCTTAGCACGGGACGTCAGCCACGAGGTCATCGTACTTGCATCTGATTGGACTTTGTAATCGTTTTCATTTGGCTCTGTTGCGAATTTATAAAGATTGTCCAGACTCTCGGGTCAGCCACATCCCTTCTCTGGCTGGAGGACGTGATACACTCGCATCCCCGTCATTATTATCCGCGAATTCTCTTGAAAGTTATCTTTATCGCTCAGTCTTCCGTACTACTAACGAATTTTGCGTCGCAGTCGAGGAAGCCATCAGCCCACGCAAGGTTTTCTGTCTCCAACCGACGTACGCGCGCCTAATTTATGCTTCCTATTCCACCGACTACGGATATTGGAACATTCTGACCTCTGGCTTTGTTGCTGGGTGACGGTAAATGGCCAGCATGTATATTGCCTGAATATATCACATTTTTAAAATAATCACTCAGCCACTTCCTGTAGTCAAAGTCCAAAAAGAACATAGTAGGTCACGTCTTGCAATTCAAGCATCTCAAATGCTAATCAATTTTCCTATAGGGTTCCTCACACAATAGATCCGAGACGATGCGATTTCTAAAGCAAGATCAGAAAACTAGATGCGACAGGATTCGGGCTTACTGAGTTGGAAAGATAACAGCTAACCCCGAGCGAGCAGCAGGTGTTCGGGCGTTATTGCTCCAGAATGATGCCTTGGGCCGATGTTTTACTATCCCCAAATCGCGCAATGCGGCACTGGACGGTCGTCGTCATGCTCTTCAAAATCTTCCTCAAATCTTCTTCTCGTTTATCTCCTATGTTGTCTTTCACCAAGGACCACATGGTCGTCACGATGGTGACATTTGGCATCGCAGAGTTCCCGCATAGAACTGCAAACCTCTCAAGGACCTCCAACGGCGACGCTGTCAGTCGATTGTCCGAGATTCGATGCATGTAGAGTATTCTATCCAACTGATGTCCATGGTTGAGCCTGTGAAACCTTTAGATCGTGAGGCTCGCTAGAAGCAATAGAATACTCGCCGCTTGACAAGAAACGTTGCGACATCTTCTAAACCATAGCTGACCTTGTTCACATCGTCGAGTCCGGGTGTATCGACAAAAGCAAACGATTGACCTTCAACGATGGTTTTGCAAATGGTGATGCTCTTTGTGCCGACCACTACACTATGTCCAATGCCCTCCCCGTTTCCTCCCGTTGCATAGTCAACAAACTAAAGAGGGTCAGGGTATTGACGATGAGATAGTTTGAGACTGACGGTGCTCTTTCCAGCTCCAGGGAGGCCTATCACTCTATCAGTGGGGTTAGTGATCGGCTTGAGCTGGGATAGAGAGACATTACATGACAATTTTGTCACCTTGAGTAATTTCATCGCCTTGTGCACTGTATGCCGGCACAGTAGGTGCCTGCCAGAGACCACATCAGGAGTTGAAGACAATGGAATTCTTCCTTACCAGCTTAGAAAACCACCGAAGTATGATATCCAGAAAGGAGCGGTTGAATTTGCCCAACTCCGAAACCTTTTGCAAAATGGACCCTCGTATTGCGTTCAATTCGAACTGCAGATGTTGGCCCTTGATGGAATTATTTCGCGATAGTTGTTCTAGCTTGCAGCTCGACTCTTTCTCCTCTTGAAGGAGCCTTTCTAATTGTTTGCTCAGCAGTATACCGGCCGCTGTCGTATCGAGATTTTTGCTCTTGTCCACGAGTTCCTGGGCAAGGAGAGTCGTATTCAGACCGTCAATTTCCTCCAGAAGGATGCCGCGGGCCGACTCTGTACTATCCTCGAACCGTGCAATGCGGCATCCCCCGGTTATCATCTGGCTCCAAAATGCCTCCCTCAACTGTTCTTCTCGCTCCTTTCCTGTATTATTTGCCACCAAAGACCACATGGTCGTCACGACAATGATGTTTGGCATCGCAGCGTTCCCACATAGAGTTGCAAACAACTCGAGGTCCCTCGACGACGTCCCCGCCATTCGGTTGTCAGAGATTTGATGCAAATAGAGAATTTTGTCTAGCTGATATCTGCCCATTCGACTAAGACAACCTCAGATCTTGGGGTCTAATCACCAAATCCGGTAGAAGTACTCACGCTTTAACGAGAAAGCTCGCAATTTCTCCTAAAATTTCGTAGTTTGATCTAGTCGTGTTATTGAGTCCAGGTGTATCGACTAGAGCGAAGGATTGACCCTCTGCGGTCGTTTTGCGAACGACGATGTCCTGCGTGCAGGACTTCAAGCTATGGCCGATACCTTGCCCATTTCCTCCAGCTGCATAGTCAATAAACTAGAGAGGAGTGAGAATTATGGCCCGATGACAGCAGTACGGGACTAACGGTGCTTTTCCCGACCCCGGTCGGCCCCATGACACTACAGGAGGTCAGTAACTAGTTTGGGTAAGCATATGTAGGCATCACATGATGATCTTTTCAGTTCGATCGATTCCATATCCAACCATCTCGGAAGATGGGAGGCGCCCCGCTGCTGGATTGCCTTGTTGCGATTTGAGTTTCGACCCTTTCGTTTTCATAGGCTTTTCTGGTTGTTTTCCCAGAGTAATATTAGCACTGAGACTTTCATTGTTGCTTGCGTGCCCCTGAGAACGAGTATTCGAGCCTTCCCTTTCTGCCTGAACGATGGCGCGCGCTGACTCCATAGTGTCATTAAACTCTAAAATTTGCCATCCTCCATTCTTCATCTTGCTCTGGAGGGTCCTATGCAGTTCTGTTGCTTGTAGCCGCCCTCTTTCCTTGGCAACCAGCGACCACATTGTCGTCACAATAGTCACGGGTGGAATTTCGATGTTGTCGCATAGACTGGAAAGTAGCTCGAGGCTCTTCAACGGTGACACTGTCAGTTGATTATCCGAGATCCGGTGCAAATACAGAAGCTTGTCCGTCTGGAGACCGTCCTTGTGACTATGATATCCCTAGATTTCAGAATTTGTTGACTAAATATGGAGAGATACTCACGCCTTGATGAGAAACTCTGCAATCTTCTGCAAGGTGTCATAGTCCTGTTTGTGCGTATCATCGAGCCCAGGTGTATCGACGAAAGCGAAGGATTGAGGTGCAGTCCCTATGCTTATTTTACGAACGGTAATATCTTGTGCTTGGAATCTCAGGTTATGGCCAATACCTTGCCCGCTTCCTCCCATTGCGTAGTCAATAAACTGATAAGTGGGTCAGAAAGATAGCACAGTGACAATAATTACGAAACCAACAGTGCTTTTCCCAGCCCCGGTGGGCCCCATGACACTACCAAGAGGCGTTAGCAACTAGTTTGAGTGACAATCGATGGGTATTACACGATGACTTTGTCGGCTCGAGTAATTCGATAGCTGGCCATGGCAGATATGTGGGGTGGTTGGAGGGTATTTAGCGAAGGGAACAGGGCATGAGGTTTAGGCGCATCACTGAAAGGTTAATATCCACAAGGCGTATCCTGTGCCGAACCCTCGTTCGAAGCCATTAATAGAAAGCATAATTGTAGAGTCATTAAACATCTAAAAGAGGCCGATCCATTGTAAAGTACTGTAAATCCAGGTCTCGTCGAGCTGTGTATCTGTAACGCTTGAGAATGCTGCTGATTTGGAAACAGATATTGAGGTCTATAAGATTGATATTTGTGATTTCCAGTGGCTTCATGTATTTTATAGGGAAATTCAGGACCTATTACATGGAGGCGTATGAGCCGAGAGTCGAGAAGTGGTGAATGCTGCCACCTTCCTTCAGGTCCCTACCACAACCACGTCTCATTTGTCGTAGGTATACGTGTCTACAGACCGATATTTGTCCAACTGCTCGTGCTATAATCGCCTTGAGTGGGGCTTCGTACCCCATTGTTACTTATTCATTGCCCTTCGTCCTACTAACTGCTCGCAGATACAGGATCAAACCTTATGGTACGTGGTAATGAAGGTGGTGTACCTCGTCCACATCAAATGAAAATGCTAAAAGCACTTCATCTCGACAGGCAATTCCCCATCACTTACGTACGGCCTGGTTTCCTCGTGATAGAGATCTGTGTCACGTAGAGATGTACATCCTAAGCGATAGATGTGACTCAGGCGTGGTGTACGGATACGTTGCACCAAGGCTGCAACCCTCGCGAATGGAAAGCTTACTTACACCGCAAATGCTTAGTGTTCACGCCTCTCACGACCTGACTGCAGTCGATACTAGTAGTGTATTTCTGAGGTATATCTGTCAAAGGATAAGAACCCTTCCATTGCCCGATCTCCGCAACATATGTACCACATATCGACGCCGATTTGACTGGTTAAATGCTGTAATAGTATCTGTGAACTATTATTACGTGTCTAGTTTTAGGAATTGCTTTCCTTTGGATAAGGTACGAGCGAAACATCCAAGTCGACGAGGACATCCGGTCCACCATTCTGTGATCTGCAATTATCTGAGACATCAACTACCCATAACCTATTCCTCTTGACGGAACCCCCCCGCTGCCAATCATGAGGTAGAGGCTGTGATTAGTACGACTAGAATATAGCAAGGTTTGGGACAATGGACAAGATCTGTTATGGTAATACGACGAATACGCAATGCCACCGTATTCTAATACTTTGACCGTTGCCAATTCGACGTCAAGTGGACAGATCATAGATCATTCGTAGGAATCAGAATGCCGAAAGAGTCGAACCAGTCACTCAAACGAGGAACAAGACAAGAACATCTAGAATATGCCATTCCCTTGCCTCCGTTGCTACAAACCAGGGGTGGGCGTGCGGTCCAAAGTGAAGCTTGACTTCGTTCTTGGCCACATTCTTAATTTTGGACAGAGCACTGCGGGCAACGGGACCACCAATTCCAGACCAATTCTCTTTTATCAGATTTCACTTTCTTTTTTACTTTTTTTGAATCTATGTCTCGGTCGTTCACGTGAGACCAAGCTGACGATCCAAAGGATCAACGATGAAAGGTCGCAGGCGATATATCACTTGTCATTCGTTAAATATCGACCATATGTCTCTATATATACTATCATGATTTGCTAAATCCACTCTCAGAGCTCCTTGCCTTGTTTCCTCGAAACTCTTCTTTTCTTCTGCGTGGCGCGCTCTTTTGGAGAGTAATCTTCGTCACTCCCCGTATCACTCTCTGTATCCGAGTCATCTTCTCGTGGACGCTTGACACCTAGAATTGTGACAGGCGATTCGGGAGTCGGAGTGTCTGACGGTCCAACGGAAGAATCCGTCATG
>WSTN01000126.1:0-11004 GCA_019623675.1 Serendipita sp. 398 | reverse complement strand
CTGAAATTTTAACAGACGAGTGCATTGAAACACTGGTCTTGACTCGTCCGAATGGTGTGTGACTCAAAATTGGACTGATCGTTTCGCTCACAACTGCGTAGATATCAGCGAGTTCACTGATACTTTGAGAGAGGTGTACGGAGAGGACAGGATCGTGGACAACATCATCAGACATTATGGCCTTAGATTCTTGAATCTTTGTATCGCTGATGCATCAGCAGAAGGGTTCAAATCTGCAAGGTATGTTAAGTGTCGGGCGTCCCTTTCCTTTATTGCTTACGCCACTATCCTTTGCAGCAGGTTACCTGGTCCAAGTACATCTAATCGTCCCTCAAAACATGAAATGCGTTCTAAGTACACCTTTGTCCCAGAGAAGGGACGAGGAAAGCGCACCCAAGCTGTAGGGACGAAGCAGGGCAGCAGCATACGGGAGATGGATGTATGATTATTACGTGGATATTGTAGTCTTTCTTTGATTCTTGTAGGATATTTGTGTTCATTCTGTATAATCTCACATTCCGCATTCGGCGCTTCGTGCTTGCTTTGTCCACGCATTCCAACTCCGCCACAATGGCTGCAGTCCAGCACGTTCAGCTGCATACATACGATGCACTCGTCAATAACATACAGAGAACGATAGGTATCGCAGTGACGCCGCGTGATCTCGCCCAGCCGACCTCTCAACTTGTTGAGATGCTCTATATTAAATTCATTCACATTCTTTTCGCGTTCGAATTCGAGGAATACCTCGCAGATCTGCATCATCATCCAGAACCAGTATGTTTATCACCCGCAGCCCAAATCCCGTCGCTTCAACTGAGGATTGTTATGCGGTATAGCAATTTGCAGATGCATTTGTGGTCAAGATCCTTGTCCGTTACCTGAAGCGAATCTTCGTTCTTACAACAGGAACCTCATGGGTGGACGGAAAGACTCCCGTCCCATTCGAAAGTGTCCGCATCTCCGACATAACAGAACCAGGTAAGCTGTGGCAACCCACGATAACCCACACAAACTAAGGTATTTCTGGATAAGTGGCCGTAAGAACCAAAGTAATCCTCTCAGCGCTCATCAATATGGTCAATCTACGGGACGGCGAAGTGGTTTTGTTTACCGAGGCAACGCAGCTATACTTTGGGGAGGCCGATCGCCATAAGAGTTCTACGGAGAGGATAGAGAAACTTACAACCGAAATAACTGAGCAAAGGTATACAATCCCACCATATGTAAATCGAAGGCTGATGATGGGCGACAAGATTGATCGCGGACAAGCGGCGCAAGCAACTTGAAGATGAGTTAAAGAAGAAAGAAACGAAGGAACAGGAGCTTGCAGAGGTGGAGAAAATACGACGTAGGGCAAAGCAAGAGTTCAAGGACGTGAAACGGACCTATGAGGAAATGCTAGAGAGACAGGTGAGTCGATGTTCATCGTTTCCGGTGTCGAATATGACGATTCAATCGGTTCCCAGAGAGAACTCTCACAACAACTTATGGAAGCGGAGCGTAAAAACAACGATCTGAAAGAGCGACTCGTAAGGAGTCCAGATAGATTCAGGAGGGAGCTCGGTGATCTGGCCGATGATGCTGCAGAGAAACGAGAGCAAGTGGCAATGAAAGATGAGAAGAATAGAGGATTGCGAGCTAAAGTCGACAAACTGCAAGACATTGAAAAGGTGTGCGCTTTAGACACCTGGTGTTTTTTTATCTCAAAACCGTTCGTGATCTAGGATCTGAAATCGATTGAAGAACATCTGATGACATTGCAAATCGTTCTTAAGGAACGGAAGGAACAATTGGAAACGGTTCAATCCATCAAGGAAGGCACAGAGAGGCGGAAGATCGAATACAGAGACATGCTTGCTAATAAGGAGGTGAGGACATTTCTCTCCACTGGGACTGTCTTTGACCTTCGTCTTTCTTCAGAGTTGGGAGAAGAAAGGAGAAGCCGCGCGGCAGAGACTAACTGCATATGAAATAAAAATAGCGACAGAAAGACGTGAGATAGAAACAAAGACGGGTCAAGCGAAAGAGGAGTACGAGCAAGTCACGGAGGAGAGGAAGAGGTCGGACTATCGTATCGACGGAGATAATGCGCGGGCCAACGAACTAGAAAAAGAGGTAATGAATCGTTGCATATGCTTTGGCCACGTCTTAATGTCATTTAGATTTCCAGCATCATCGCGCACGCCGAAAGGGAGATCCACGACACTTTGGGAGATTACTGGAGATTACGGCAACAAGCTGGTGCGACACTTTCACTTCTCAAACATAAACTCTGATCCTAACAATCTAGACGAATATATGGGTATCATTGCGAAGCGACTACACCTTCAATTGCCGTCATAAGTGCTGTCGACTGTGGTGTCCACATTGTATTCTCTCCTTTAGTCTTATCTTTGATATGTGTCCACTAAATAGCAACGTTACGAGTGTATTTTTCTATGCACATGAGAGGCACTTCTAAACCGGTCCATCGAAAATGGAAGACGAAAAAATAAGGCAAGCGCTCCGAAATGTACTCGATTCGTCGCGACTTCTTACACACGACTCATTGCCACAGTGTGTACTACGCCTATACGCCCCTCCCCGGATCCTCACTTGCTCTCAAAGATTTTGCTGAGATTGTCCCGTACTACACTCGGAGATTGGGCAGCGTCGATAGCTTTCCAGATACCCTGCTTGCGATAGTATTCAACCACTGGACCGGTCTGGTTATGGAAAGCCGTGAGTCGTTTGCGCAATGTTTCTACATTGTCGTCGGACCGCTGAATGAGTGGCTCTCCAGTTACATCGTCAGTCATTGGCTTCTTCGGAGGGCTGTAGGTGGGGTCAATATCATTCTTGTAGACGATTCGGGAAGATAACCCGAGGTTTAACCAGAAGGTTTGCATAGTAGCGTACTCACTGGAACTCCTTGTGGTAAGTCCTGCCGCTTGCCGGATGGATCAGTCTACCAGTGATTCGGGAAATGAGCAGTTGGTCCTGGATTTGCAGTTCAACAACATGATCAAGCTTTTCCTTTCGAGCTGAGAGCATGGAATCGAGCTTCTCTGCCTGAGGTACTGTGCGGGGGAAGCCATCCAATATGAATCTGCATAGAAAAAGGATGAAAATCACTGGAACTAGTATCTGTCTAGAGCTCACTGACCCTTTCGCACAATCTTGGTTATTTTCTAATTGATCTTTGATCATTCCGACCATGATATCGTCGCTGACGAGCCCTCCTCCGTCCATAATCTTCTTCGCTTCGACGCCAAGCGGGGTTTTCTTCATCACCTGCTCGCGGAGCATATCTCCCGTCGCTAAATGACAGACGCAATATTTCTCTTTGATTTGAGGTGCTTGCGTTCCCTTTCCTGAAAATTTTGGGAATTTTTACGGGACGCCATGTCGAGCGATCCCATAGTCGGAATGAATTGAATAAGACGAACGTGATTATTAGCAAGGAGATAGGTCGAAAACCGAGTGAAAAATATAGAGAAAAATAAATTTTGAACCAAGAGAATGAGTCCTTTGTTGAGCATGAATAAATGACGGGGCTTCTCACCTGCTCCTGGTGGTCCAACAAGGATCATACGCAGTTGCTTGTCGGATTTGGGAGGAGCGGCTGTCACTGGTTTCGCTTTCTTTTCTAATTCAGCTATCTTTGCTTGTAAACGCGCCTGGAGCGATTTGAGATACTCGAGTTCATCGCCAGATGTCGGAGCCATTGTTTAGAGTGTTTTGCGATGTCTATAACGTAGAGGTTGTTAACAGTAGTGGTCAACTATAAGTTTTAGATAGGTACGAAGACCTACCGGTTGTGGCGGATTCCAAGGTCGGACTGGGGCAGCGGCAAGCCACGATGGACGTAGTTTGAGCCTGAGCTATTTCGACGTGTCTCTCGTTTGCAATCACAACCGCACTGGACGGCTCAAATACCTTTCCATGAAACTAATTTCCTCAATCCTCTCGTCTTTCCTGGCGCTGGGCGCTCTGTGTGCCGCGTCATCGAGTTCTGGTTCCAAGGTTTTGGTCGTGCTCGAACCCGCTCTGTCCAAAGCGGACTATTTCACCTTCTTTAGTGATTTAGAAGGTAAATTATCTCCCCAGTGTCTACTTCGAGGTGCTCACTTACTCAAACCTTTCATGGCTCGCTGGCAGAACGCGGTTACCAGCTCACCTTCCGAGGGCCAAAGGATGACAAACCACTTCTAGTCGAGTACGATGTTCCAAATTATGATCATGTTATCATATTTGCTCCAACCACAAAATGTGAGTCTACTCATTATACTCTATTTTGGCGCAGCAACCCATAGCAAATGCAAAGAGTATAACCCTCTCAATCCCAATTTCTTGCACATTATCATTTCATAATCGTATATAACGACCTGAGGGCAATTGGACTAACACCCTCCGCAGCATTCTCAGCAGATCTTGCACCACAAAGTCTCCTGCAACAACTCCCGAAGAAGGTTAACCTACTAATAGCATTATCAACAACTGGGACTCCTATGCATCCATTCGCAAGCGAATTTGGCTTGATTCTCCCACCACCAGAAACACCCCTCTTCTCTCACTTCCCACCTCGAAAGGGACCTTTGACTACGCTTGAAGTCCCCCTTCCAGTTGATTCCAGTGTCATTACTTCTGGTCCACGAACATCCCCGATTCTCTATTCCGGAATCAACTTTGGCCTCTCGACGAACCCAATGCTCTTCTCACTCGTCTCGGCACCACCAGAGAGCTTTGCCACTGATACAACGAAAGACGATGAATCTGAGATCCTCATGGAAGCTTCAAATAAAGGTGGAGAAGGTCTCTGGGCCGGGAGTGCCATGTCCGTTGTCGCTGGATTCCAGACGAAGAGTGGGGCAAGAGTGGTATGGACCGGTGGTGTCGAAATGTTCAGCGATAAATTTACTTCCGGGAAACTCCACAATGGTGACAAAGCCGGAAACAGGGGCGTTACTCGAGACATTTCCAAATGGGCCTTCCAAGAGTCGAATGTACTCCGCGTTGACGAGGTCAGCCACCACCTCGTAGGTGAAACCGAGCCAAAAGAAATGTATACGACAAATGACAACCTGGTATGTCTGCCTTTTCTACTTTCTTATAATCCTCTGCTCTCTTTAGCTCGACAAACATTGACCATTTTCTCCAGGTATACACAATGTCGATCTCCCGATTCGTTCCAGCTACGTCATCATGGGAACCCTATTCGCACGTCAAGGATCTGCAACTCGAGTTCACAATGCTTGACCCCCACGTCCGAACGGCTCTCGAACCAGTCCCAGGCAAACCCGGAAAATATGAGGTAGAATTCAGAGCTCCGGATCGTCACGGCGTTTTCAAGTTTGTTGTTGATCATCGTCGTCGAGGGTACGTACTCTCATTGCTTTAACCGTCGTTCGTTTAACAATCATGACGGACTTATCTCTTTTTTTATTCTTTTTTTTTAATTCTAGGTGGTCGACCCTGTTTTCGGAAACTACCGTCCCTGTCGTTCCACCACGACACGACGGATACCCACGGTTCCTCTCCGCAGCATGGCCATATTACATTGGAGCAATCAGCACAAGCGTCGGATTTGTCCTCTTTAGCGCTCTTTACCTTGGTGGTGCAGCAAATGACAAGACAAAGAAGAAAAAGCAATGAGGGTGTGATGCACTATACCTGGGAGTCTTCTTTTCAGGCTGAAGGGATCTAATGCGACCAAAAAGCTACTTAAAAAACCGGTCTCGATTACACTGAGCAAGGATGTATACAGAGCATTTGTCGGTGTCCCGCCCATTATACTATATTACATTTCCGATAGGATAAACCGAGTGAGAAGTAAAGCAACTAGACGAGTCTAAAAGAAATGGATATAATGCCAATCGATTGCATGTCAAGTCTCGTGGAGAAGGGGACACTAGACTTAACACGGTGGAGCACCCAAACACTGGCTGAGTTCGGAAAGTGTCTGATTGAAATTGACGCATTCCTCACAAGTAGAACATTTGTGACACCGATCTCCTGAAAGGTCGAGAAGTCCACTCGTGTTCCCAGAGCAGATTGCACAGGTACATCCAGGTCCACACGAACATTTGGAGACGGTTCGTTCTCCCACCATTGCTGTCGTTGATCCACCTATTCTTGTATTTTCTGTCAAAGTCACCGCCGCCGATGTTAATGTTGACCCCGGTCCGGTCCCCACTATTTTTGACGGCGGTGGTTCCGTGTTTGTCAGCGCCGCCACCGTAAGTGGTATATTTGTAAAGGGAGTAGAAGCAAGCGAAATTGGCGGTGGCGGTGGTGATGTTGTTGTTGTTGTGTCCAACGTAGTCGACCCTAATCCCAATCCGAATCCTACTCCCGCCGGTCGGTCAACCGTCGCTGTGAGGAAGTTTGCATACTGGAACAGCTGTTCCTTGGTGAGACTAAACGTAGAGGGGTTGGAAGGGGAATACGTCGCCAAAAAGGTATGCGCCTCCCTTTGAATGACTTGTAATTGGGACTTGTCCAATCCCGAGAACGTGGTGATGGTCGACGATATTTCATCATCGTCCAGATCCAATGCAGCCATCAGAACCGAACAATCGAAACAGTCCACTTCTGTTGGTAGTGATGATGCCGGAGAGGGCGATGTGGAGCTGAGACAGAAGGGCGAAGGCTGAGAGTCCGAGGTGATTGAGGTGTTAGACGGAGTTGGGTTTTCGGGTGGACTCGGTTGAGTAGCACAACTGCCACAGACACAGGTGGGACCGCACGAACATTTCAACTGGGGTTGGGATGAAGGAGGCAGATGACTAGAAGGCGTTTGATCCGCAATAGAAATACTTGAAGGGAGCTCGTCACGAAGAAATTGGGTCCACATCTGTGCTGTCGTCGCGTCCTCGGGTATCGACGTCGAGTTTGAAAGGTTTGAGGAGTCATACGAAGGTTCTTCGACGAATGGAGATGGCCCACTTAACGCGTACGATATGGGGGCGTTGGGTAAGGATTGGGGATATGGTGCATATCTCTGTGATTTGGCTTGCATACGAAGCTGGAAGCTAGGAGAGAAGGAAGCCCCTTCTTTATGTTGAGCAGTATCGACAAGTGGGTCAAAGTGAGATGTCGACGGTCGTATTGTTGAGTTGAGCACGTCGACTGGTGGTGCTATTTGCAGCGGAGATGGAAGGGGGACAGTAGAGGAGGATGGAGTCTGGCCTACAACAGTCGCACAGTGACTTGACCCCGAGGTGAGACTGGAGTCATCTGAAGAGGAACATCCATCTGGTGTACGGGAAGGTGAAGTATGTGGTTGTATTGTTACTGGGGTCACGAGTTCTCCTGTCTTGGATTTGGAGGAGAATCGACGACCGGTTTTGCTGACAGCAGTCCGTGGAACAGCACAGTTACATACTCCAGTGTTATCACAGTCGCAATTTGAATTTTCTTGTTCAGTAGGGGCGGCCTTTTCCTTTCCTATGAGGGGGTTTAATGTACAATCGAGATTTCTTTGAGGAGAACGTCATCATACCTTTGTTGACTCTTTTGGGAGCTTCTGACTCATCTGGCTTACACATACATCTGACGTGAACCTGTCTGACCTTTCGGAGGTCCCTACAGTGATCGCACTGGGTCAGGGGTCTACCCTTCTTGCGGACTTCAAGCATTGGTCTATCCAGATGCTGACAGGTCGTTGAGCGGTGTCCACGAATGCACGAAGCACTATCGAAGAACAGAATAGTCAGGGGACAGAAGCCAATAGCACGAAGCAGCCAGCCACCGAGTGCAAACCAATACTCACCACGCCATCTTGACACCATTAATGATTGGCTACAGAGTGTGAACGTATGCTAAATTTTGGATTTTGAAACTTATTCGAGATTACTGACCATTTCGGAGGTTCAGAGTTTCAAAGGAAGTAAGGGCAGAGTCTAAGAGATGTGCTTAAGTAATCAGCACTCGCCCCCTCCCGCTTGAGGACGGTGGGGATTCTGTTTCTGACAACCAGATCCGAAGTAATAAAGTGAGATAGGAGACCACTTTGTGCTTGCCTAAGCAGCCAACGCGACGCGCGTTGGTCCGACGGGAATAACACGACCAATGAGCAATTTTTGCCATTGGATCATCACCATGCCTGAAGCCACTTCCAAGCTTTAGAAAATGTTCACTAGTGTGCATATAAACTGATTTCAACATAAATATGGCTGCATTCAAGTGTTTCTAGAAACAGCGGGAGCCGTAATCTCATGATCTCAGCTAACCATGCGGCCAATCAGCGACCAGAACCAATAAACTCGGAAAAATAGATAATAATGTGAGAGATAACAGGATACAGCGAGTAAAGAAACCAAAAATACTGAACTAGATCATGAGGTATATAGTAGAGACTGCAGATCGAAAAGGGTGCTCAAAATTAAGATACAGGGGTTTCGTTAATTCGAGAAGATAACGAAAGTGAAACGAAAGAAGAGAAAATAATAATAAAAAAGACTGTCCTCTCAAAGGGCGTTATACGGATCCCATTCCAAATGGGAGCATCATTGTTGTAGATAAGACCGAGTCCAATTCCAAAGCAGTATTCTCTAATTGCTGTTGCTGTTGTTGTTGTTGTTGTTGTATTTGCGGAGGTGGTTGAAGTTGGAATCCTTGGGGATCTTGCCCCTCCATCGACCCAAACAGTGCGTCCCTCGCAGCAACAACCAGTGCAGCCTGTCTCCTAACGAGCGGTGAACCCGCCCCGATCATCCTCAAAGCAAACAATACGGCTTCCAATTCGGGCTCAATAGATTCTATCATCATCCCTCCTCCTCCTCCACTCAATCCCCGATTCCCCTCTCGAATCAAAACGTCGGCGATCAGGGTCAAACAAGGACCGAGCATCAAATTATATTCGTTGGGATCTTGTATCACCTCGGACACCTCCGCAATAATCCTCGCTCCCGTATGAGCGGACGCCAGAGCCTTTTGGTAGCACGTCGGGTTGTCCTTTGCGAAAATGTTGTACAGTTGAATGGATGCGCAATGCAATAAAATATGGACGAGCACGAGAGTATTGTCGATCATGATATCCGTCGGGCCCGCCACCGAACTCGAGGCCTTGCCCGCCACATGAGGATGGGGGAAAGTGAACCCCGTAGTGGCAGTCGCATAAGGTGGAGTTGGGATCTGATGAAGAACGCCCAACTGACTAAACGAAAACGAAGAAGAGGAGGAGCCCTGAGGTGTCACTGGAGAGTCCCCATGAACACTGCCAGCGGGCGATGGGCGGTGTGAACCAGAACCAGCTTGGCTCCTCGATCCACCGCCACTAGCAGTTGCCGCGGCCAAAGAACTATCTCTTCGTGATCTGAAGACGACTCTTTGCATGTACGGTGGGGTCGTTGCCGATAGTTGTATGATCGAATCTTCCATCAACCTGAACGCGATCCAAAACGCTTCCGTAGGTGTCTGCACGGCACTCAAACTCGCTCCAAGCCTCGAAGAGCGTTCAAACAGGGTGATGGACTTGGATAATAGAGCGTTCAGTGAGTCCGGTCTTGCCATGGTACTCGTAGGCTGCTTGATACCCAAAGTCCGCACAGAGGCATATTCAGCATCATTCACGTTTCCCTAAAAGATGAATCAAGACGAGTGAGCTTTCTACGCTACATAGCAACCAGATTTTATCAAGTCTCCACTCACCATCTCATAATCCTCCAAAGGACGAGGCCAAACAGTTGTGATCTCGTCTTCACTCAGGGAGGGCTGAAGCCCGCAAACAACACTCCAAAACCTGTCCAAATCGAATATCCTCCAGAACAGGAGGATCCTTTCACCAACTTCCCTCGTGTTCTTTGGTGGGTCGAGGACTGGGTTTGGTTTGGACTGTGAAATCGGGCGTCGTGGGCTGGGATTGAACGATGCAGAGAGCGCATCAGGTCCTTGTGGAGGAGAGGGAACACATACAAACGACCAAGCAGGAAGTATCCCCGTCCCGAATCCCAACGAGATAGACCGAGGATGCGTGAAATTGCCCGTCGTAATAGGGCGATACGCATCTATCTTTCCTTCTCCATCCAAAGCTATGGGCTCGCCTGAAATCGTGGCTGGGGTAGCGGCTATGGCCGCAAGTCTTGGAATACCGATTCCTATGCCATGAAGCGGTGACGATGGGTTGCTGTCCATGCCAACCTCGGAACTTGGAGGGGATGGCTTGAAAATGGGGCTGACGATCCGGTTCAGTTCACACGCCACTGCAAAGCGAGCAGCGGTCGAAATCATGTTGTATGCTTCTAATGTACGGCCAGCGCGGATATACCAGAGCGCGACGAGACATTGTGCACGGAGAGTGTCAATGAGGCGGTCCGCGAATTCGAGAGAATACGCGATGGCCTGTACGGCACTCCTGAGAAATCGGTGCTGGTGGGGGTGCAGATAGTGGTCTGGCGGTGATAAGGCACACGCATGAAGGAAAAGCGCATTGAGAAGAGACGGGTGAGGCCGCCTGGCATGAGTCGACGGAAGGTTGAGGGACTGGAGGAAGTGCTGAGGATTGACATCAACCCCTAGCGATGCTAGGTGCGGAAGTACAATGTCCAATCTACGAAAAGGGGACTGTCAGAAAAAACCGACTGTGGGAAGCTGCTACCCTCGGAATCAGTAGCGAGGGAGAGGCAACATACAATTGCTGTTGCACATGAGCTGGAAGAACGTCTTGCTGCCAGTCTGGACTTGGACCATGCTGTTCAGGTGGTACCTTACCCCCTGTTACAGCATTAAGCGTTTCCCGTAGTTGGAGCTGCTCATAGCTCAGAATCGCAGAGGGGGATGTGCCTGATCCGAAGTCGAATGCTGTATAATGGAATCGAGTGAGAAAGCGATTGCGATGCACACAAAAAAACCCCCAAAGAAGCAAAGGCAAAAGGTAAATGAAACGGAAGCGTTCACAGCAAACGCATAGGATCAACGCCTACGGTGACTTCTGGCCGCATTCGATTATATTGACGGGCCGGTGACAGAACTCCGTATTGGTCGGGCTATGCCTCAGCGGCGGAAGAGCTTGCCAGAAAA
>WSTN01000125.1:0-10342 GCA_019623675.1 Serendipita sp. 398 | reverse complement strand
TTATCATAATGGCGTTTCTTCTGGAAGTTATCTTGCTATCCTCCCCCCCTGTCTTTCCTTTTTCTCTCTTCCTCGTTGCTTTTCATCCCTTTCATCTCTACTGTAGACGTTTCGGCGTATCTGTTTTGACTTTTTTGGCGTTTATCGCCATCTCCCCAGTCTTCTGATATCGTGCTTACGGATCTGTAATGAACAAGGAAAGAGAGAGGCTGTACAACGTAACGACGTTTTCATGGCGGGAGATGAGATGAGAGTGAGTGGGTGAGTGAAGGAGTACTGAGTAAACCGAACAAGGCATGAGAGGTGTATCATGAATCCGACATAGAGGAACAGGGAGTACCTTTTTTGTCGTGTCTTCTCTTTTCAAAGCTTGGTCTTCTTCTTCCTTCTTCTTTTGACGGGCGTTTATTTAGACGAAATGGCTTGATGCCCGAGTATTCTGGATAGTCGGGAGAAGCCAAGAAGGTGGGTGCATTCGACAAGTGGTCGTGGTCAAAAGATCCGAGCACCGCCTAGGAGTGAGTGAGGGAGTGAGGAGTAAGTGGGTATTTTTTGGATGTGATGCGGTGCAAGTTTTTGTGGAGTTGTATGGATGTGGAGGAAATCTGGAGGGATAGAGGAAGGAGGAGGAGGAGGAGATCGAGAGGTTGATGTGATTACTTTGTGCGACAGCTGTCGATCCTCCCCTCTACGCTTTCTCTTCTTCTTCTTCTTACAGATAGGGGATGGGAATACCTCGAGCGAGGTCGTCACCCACACACATCCCTATATCACCTTCTCCTTTCCTTTTACCTTTTTGAGTTTGTAACCTCCTAGGTTGAACGATGGGGGGGTTGGACAGGTCTGATCCTCGAATTCTCCGTGCATTCGCCCGACGCCAGTAGCTTTTTTCCCTTTTTTGCTTACCTCCCTTTCTTATCCTTCTTTGTCACTTTTTTTTCTTTTTTGTTCTATTCGGTTTGGTTGGGTTCGGTTTGTCGCGTCTTGACATGTCTTGACTCGTGGGGGAGCAGGGTCAAGGAGCCGATCCGCAGGTTGAGACGTCCGATGTCAATTCTTCAACGTCAATTACTGTGTCCTAACTTGTAGCTGACAATCCGAGCTCGCTGGCCTGGTCTGGCCTGGTCTGAGGTCTGAGCGGCAGACTGGACGGGGTGGCCAAAAAGAGGACGCAGAATTACTCCGAGCGGCGATCGACGTCGGATCTTACCGCACTTTTGACAACCGTATGGTATCGTACGTCCATGAATGGATGCGGTCGGAAACAATTGATCATGAGTACCTGTGTCAGTCGATCAGTACGTCGGAAGATGGAAAGTCCTTTTGACAAGAGATACATTTGTACATGCATACATACAATAGTGATTGCGTTGTGTGCGTGCCTATTGACGGTACCCGTCTGCCTGCCCTGTTAGTAGGTGGCTCAATACTTCACTCGTGAG
The DNA here is from genome assembly GCA_019623675.1 of Serendipita sp. 398. Lineage (NCBI taxonomy): Eukaryota > Fungi > Basidiomycota > Agaricomycetes > Sebacinales > Serendipitaceae > Serendipita > Serendipita sp. 398. The sequence goes on along the minus strand of WSTN01000125.1, from coordinate 8,900 downwards.
AGCGCCGCATACAGTGGAGAGTTCGGCCTCTGCTATTGAGTCTTGTGTCAGTACTCTTTGCTTGCTTGGCTCTCGTTTCGAACAACGGCGGAGGGTTTCGAATTTTTAATAGAGGGAAAAGAAAGGGCGAACGAGCGAAAAGGATAACGTACCGTACCATACCGAACGTATCTTATCACGAGTGGCTTCAAATGATATAATGATGGGCCAGAAATTTTCCGAACGCTGTGGTACTGACATGGACATGGGATGGATGTAATAATGAATGGTCAAACATGCGTCCTCTCGTCCCACCAAGCATCACTCCTAGTTTTCGTACCTCAATATCGCCTCCTCCTCTTTCATTTCTGAGCGCGACGACGAGACCGGCGGCAGTTCAGGCGATCACGGCGACTGGGACTGGTACAAAAAGATAAGGGGAGGCTGGGAAATTGTATGGGCGCCGGAATAAGGAAAAACAAAGGTAATCACAGGACGCAGTGAAAAACGGCTTGAGTTGGGATGATTGAGATGTCATGGCCGCCGCCACACAGGAGGAATCCCGACCGGCCATATGCAACTGCGACTTGGTGCCGCCGTGGCATCCGTATATAATCCCCCCCTCCCTTTCCCCTAAGCTTCCTCTCCTCAGTCCGAGTTGCTTCTCTCTCCCCATCCTTTCTTCCACCCTCTCTTCTTCGCCACTTGGGCCCATCCAACCAGCCAATCTTTAGATCCAAAGCCAAAGCCAAAGCCACAGCGAACTTGGTGAGCTCTTTCTTCCCTTCTCCTCTCTTTCCTCTCTTGCTCACCGTCTTTTCTCGTCCGTTATCAGTAGTAACGAACCGTACATTTCTCTTTCGACCAAAAACCAAACCAAACACACATCGACTATCTATCCAGAATGAAGACCTTTACCTTTGTCGCTATCCTCCTCTCCACCGCCTTCACCTTTGTCGCCGCTGCACCAGTCCCAGTCCCAGTCGCTGAAGGTGGCCTCGTACCAGCAGCGACCGTTTCTGTCGAAGCCGATGGCGTCGTCAGCATAAACGGTTTCGCTGGAATCGGTGGGAGTTGCCAGCCAGGTGCTTGCGGCGGTTGGTAAATTGGCAACCAAAACGACGAGGACGATAATCGTAATGACGGGAGCCCACTTCGACGACAACGACAACGACGACGATAGTGAATAGTTCATCGTGGTTGTGATGAAATCAAGCAGCAGTGGCGCGGGTCAAAAAGTCAAAACTCAACCCCCTCTTTTTTCATTTATAAACAATATGCTCTAGAACGAGCTCGATCAAAATGAAAAAAGGGGAGGATTTGGGCAGCAATGACCATAACGACCATCTCGCCACCACCACAACTACCATCACCATCCGACGCGAAACCTCGGCTCCAAATCGTCCTCCATCGGAAAAAAATAGTTGCCAACAACACTCATATCTCATATCCCTCTTCTTTCTTTCAGTCTCTGTTTTGTGTTTCATTTACCCGACGGTCGAAAAGCAAAAATCTACCCACGTTCGTTACTCTACAAAACCTCGCATTCATCTGCTTTAGTACCTTTGGAACTCGAGAGTGAGCGAGAGCTATGCTCTCCTCCTTTCCTACTTTCCATACCCATACATCACCCACTGTCCAACACCCAATCAACCAACCTGTGTTTCCACCATATAGTCTACGTATTTGTAGCGTCCGCTCGTTGACTAATTTCAGACCTCCTTGTCACTGTCCAAGCGCGGCCATGCATGAGATAAGAGCCCAAAAATAAACGCGAAACGCTTGACCCACGCAAGGATTACAATCCCAAACGTGCCCTAGAAAGTGTAACCGCCGCCGAATCCATATACCCAACGACTTGCCGCTAGACCCGGCGCCGCATCCCATAGCAATGGACATCACATGTACTCCGTAAGCTGTAAAAGAGTAAAACCCAGATTCCACGATCACAGAACAGAATATATCCAATGCCCCGTCAATGTGGACCTATGGATCAAGGACACTCGCGTTTCCCATCCATCCAAACATGCACCACGAGGTATAATCCACAGCCTCAACCGCCGACGTAAACACAAAGGGAGAGAAAGAGAGAAAGGAGATTGGTTGGAGAAAAAGAATGGGAGATCGGTGCCTCGACATGTGCTCCCCTCCACTTTCGCTTCCTCGCTCGCACTGTCGCACTCTCGACGATCCAATCAAGATCCAGATCCATCCGCCTGCCTTTCCCTTCTGGATTCTCGACAGGAAAGGCATATGGGGCAAAAGGTCCCGTTTCATCGGTGAACCCTGTCCTGGGTAAAGGAACACCCAAGTAGCCTGAACAAGGTCCATACGTCTCGGATTCTATAATCATACGCTCCGGGTCAGTATCGGTGCTCAATGTAAAGGAGATGATAAGGAATGCTCAGAGGGTGGGAGTAATCCCGGTTAACTTATCACACGTCCAAAACGATGGACGAGCCAATGCAGCGAAATTGCAGGGGAAAAGGTACTCAGAAATCAATTTCAAAAGTTAAGAAGGAAAAAGAAAGAGCATACGTAGCGTCCCGAGAAGATAATAGCAACCCCTTTCACCCTTCTTCCCCATCGTTGTTGCTTCAAACCTACTGGTCCTTTCGAGAATAGCGGCTCTATGATAAAAATCGGAGAGGAATGTCAAGATGTGTGTGACAAAGAAAGAAACCAGGGGGAGAGGGATAGAGAGGGACATAACCCCGTAAGGCAATCCAAGGACATCATCTCCGATATGATCGTAGAATTATCTGCAATGAGAAGGATCTATCGAATCGCATGAGTAAGGGAAGATGAATGACGATGAACATACCAGATCGGTGGAGCACCTGGAGAAAGAAACTACCCAAATCCCGTTACTCATCTTCATCGTCGGCTGAGAACTTGTGCTTTTTCTGCTGATGAACCTCTGTCATCCCTCTCCCACTGCCGGTGACGCCAACTAGAACGAATAAGAAGAGACGATATCAGCTCATCAAGCGAAACTGAGCAAGCAATAAAGAGAGAAACTACACAGTACCTTTTCCATACGGATTATCTGGAGTCTTGAAGATACTGTTACCAGCCACCCCTGCAATTCCCACTCCTTTCTTCACGCTCTTAGTCGCAAACTTTTGCCACGAGTGCTTCTTCGAATCCTGTTCTTGAGCCTTTGCAGCCCTCACCTCCAACTTTTTCTCGTTTCGCCTCTTCTTCCGTTCCCTCTCCGCGTCATCCTCCTTGGCCGACGACTTTCGTTTCGTCCCCGCACTCGCCCCCAGCTCCTCCCCTCCTCCATTCGCACTACCACCCATGTTCCCACCACTATAGTTTGGCGGTAGCTTTCGGAGTCCGCTGGCTGCAACGAGCTCGGTCGAATTATACCCCCGGAAGACGACAGAATACACCCGTTTCTCCTCTGAACCACCGATGAATGTGATTCGTGCCGGATACCATTTATCGTCACCACTGTATTTTGCGAGACAATCGTCGCCCACGCTCCAAGTCCGTTGTTGTTGGTGCGGGTGAGACGTAGAGGATTTGGATGTGCCAGCAGTGGACGCTCCATTAGCAGAGGTTGCCGCTGTTGTGGTAGTAGTGGTGGTAGCGTTGGTTGAGGACGAAGGATCTTTCCGTTTGCTGGTCTGTGTCGTTCGCGAGGTCGTCAGCGTCTGCTCGGTCAGCGAGATGAGCTCTTTCAGTTCAGAAGCGAGTTGCGTGAGCTCTTCATTCCCCGGATCTGCTTTCAGCGCTTGCTCGACCTGTTCGAGTTGGGCTTGAAATGTTTCCAAGTCTTGTGCGCTCATGTCCAAGCGATCTAGTCTTGATAAAGATTTCTGGGGGGAGGTTCTAATCCGTGAGGAAAGTAATAAAGGAAGGAGAAAAAAAATAGGAGTACGTCCACGTAGGGAATGACGGTTCCAAGGGTCGGCTTGGACAGGTCCAAGGTTTTGTTGGGCCACCACCACCGGCACGTTGCCGCCCGAATGGTGAGACGCGTCCTTTAGCTTAGACGCGTAGATAAGGAAGGAAATAAAAGTTTGAAGAATGCAGCCAAACGTCGTCAAAAGTGGCGCCAAACGCGAATTGCGTTGTGCGCCAATATGACGTCTAAGAAATGGAGACTGATAAAAGCCCACTTTGACCTCCAACCTCTATCAACCCTAGACTCCTACTACGACGACAATACCTTGTTAACGACTGTCTTCCACATCTGACGAACTGTTGCATATTATTCGGATCATATTACACACTAAACACTACGCAAAGACATACAGATAGGGTCACTGTACACTTAGAAGAATGGCTGCTGCTGCTGTTGGAAGAGTTTATAATCAAGCATTTGATCGTTCACCTGCTGGGACACTCGCAATCACAAATGGTTTGCTCTCCGGCGTGGCAGACATTGTCGCTCAAGGTTCTCAGATGACGGTGAGTAGCAGCCGTCTCATCTTGACCTCCAAATCATTCCTTTTCTCTGTCCACTATTTCTCTTTATCCTGTACAGCCCAGGGATTGACATACCCGACACTAGCTCGCCTATCGGGATGCGCACCAGGCGGATTCGTCACCGACACCGGCACCCAAAACCAAGACACGCTCTGCAGAAACCATTCCGGCGTATGATCCAGTACGAACTGTACGGTTCATCATCTTTGGGACGATGATGGGTCCCTTTCTCGCCCGATGGAACCACTTTCTCGAGCGACGGTTTCCGCTTCGACCGTCGAATCCAAACGAGGTCAGGGCCGTCATGGGTGCACCCATCGTACAAAACGTACAAAGCGCAATGATCAAGCGTGCAGGTGCGCCAACTGCGACTTCAGGTAGAAGCGGAAACGTGAGCCTGGCTGCGCTCGCGAAACGGGTCGGAATGGATCAGGCATGTATGGCTCCCTTTGGGGTACGTACCATTTACTTTAACAAATACGTTGCTTTTGTTTTGTGTTCTTACTCACCCTTCTCTTCGTCAATGCTCAGCTCGTCATGTTCCTCGGTTCCATGGGCGTCATGGAGGGTCGTTCCACACCCGAGATTCGAGAAAAGTTTTCAAACTTGTTCATACCTGCGATCAAGGCAAACTGGACAGTATGGCCGCTAATCCAAGTGGTCAACTTTCGATTCATGCCCCTGGCCTATCGAGTCCCATTCCAGGCGAGCTGCGGTGTCTTTTGGACGCTCTATATAAGCTTGTTGAACTCGGGAGGGACGAAGGTGGCAGCAACGGCAAAGAAGAAGGAAGAGGAAAAGGTCGAGGTATCGGCCAAGGAGAGGGAGGAGGTAAGGCGGGTTGGGGAGCGTTTGGGACGGCCGCAAACATACTAGGAAGGACTGGATGGAGAGAAGTGAGTTGGGGGAGCGAGGGGATACCAAGGGGGCAAAGGGGGTGGGGGGTGGATACGGGCTTGGCTGTAAGTCAGCACGGTGACTGCGTTTTACGCATTGAGATGGTCAGTTATCTAACTGTTTTTTTAATCTATCCTCTTATAGGTTATCTTTATTCAACTCGACGCACGCCTTCAATCAACTCTTAGGACATTGTTTTTGGGGGACCTGCTCCGTACATGTCTATTCTATCCAATGTTCGCATAATACTACACACGGTGAAATAGTATTACTCTCTCGAACTACTTTCGGACCTATGTTACACTTACCTCCCTTGGATCTTGGGCTGATCCAGAATATCTAAATTGGCCTCTCTATCGAGTTTTTTTTACCACGCTTCACGGAACAACCGGGTTTGGTGCGTGAGCATGAACATGGGCGTGCATAGGGCTGGAGCTCGTGTCAGAGTGACACGGTTTGGCTCAGAGCGGAAGGAGGAGGTAAACGATTGATAAACTATGCATGCAAGTAAGCGTTGTGGTTCTAATTGTGATTGATCATCTCATTGTGCGTGGGACAGGTGAGTGAAGCTTTTGTCCATCAATCTATCTGCGGTCTGCCCATAGTATGAGCCCTGTCCCGCTGCTGGGCTCGTTCACATCCACGTTCAGGGGAGTACAAGGTCAAGAATCGAAGAAATATATGTCTATATGTCGAACGGAGTATGTATGGGGACCTCGGACTTCCATGCAGGGTGTTGATCGCTTGCTCTGGACTGATCCGTCTTACCTTTTTGTAGGGGATTTATTAGGGAAGAACGATGAACAAATACAGTGCAACATGGAGGAGATCTTATTTTTCTTTTTGTTCTAAACTCTGAACTTCCTAGTGCAAGGTACAAGGAAGATTGGAAGGTTCCTGGGACGGCGCGGCACAGCTCTATATCTATCTACTCTGCACTAACGGAGGGGGGGGGGGACGTGCCCCTTCAGGGCAGAGGAAAGGAAGGTTGAAGGATGATCCGTGAACTTTGGGATGTGATCGAAAAGAAGTATAGAGGGGAGTCCCTATCTAGATTGGATAACCCCTCGTTAACTATCTATCCCGTACTGGAAGATCAATCTATCCATCTATTCGCATCTAATGCCCGGATGATGCCCAGAGTAGACGTAAACGGACGGATGTCGAGTCCTCGGTGCGGCCAACGCCAATGCTAACGCTAACGCCAACGCCAATGTTCATGCCAATGAAAGGCCAAGTCGGACGACTCCGCATTAATTAACGGTGATAGTGAGGACGTCTAATAATCGGATGCTTGTACCGATAATTACCGTGCTGCGTCTGTCACCAAAAAACTGCTCTCGCTACGTTACCCCCGGTTTTTATGCTGGTCCTTTCTGTCCATCTGATCCACAAATACCACATCCACACCCGACGGTTACTCCCCGTGGACGTAAGCGTGGAACAGAACAAGCGGATATTGATCATCGGCGACACGAAGTCCGGTTAGTAATGTAATAGGTTTGTAGTTTACCGAGTAAAGGATGAACGCTAGTACGGTTATACGGTTATTACCTTAACCCGTTCCGTCTCTTTCCGTCCAGGTTACATGATGAAAGACCAAGCTAAGTAGATACATCTCCTTTGGGAAGAAAAGAGCGTCGATTGAAGACCAGACGTCGTCTTTTCGACTTTTTTGATAAACTTGATTTAAAAAAAAAGTATTTTTACCAATTGTCATCGTCGTCACTCTAATCCGTGAAGTGAAGTGGACGTGAAGTTTCTGAAATTGCGTTGCGCTGGGCTGGGCTGGGCGGTTGGGCTCCGTGGTCGTAATCGTCACCGGTCGGGCTCCGAGTTTCGCGCGCGCCGTCGCCCCGCGCGCCGTTGGTACGTAAGCAAAGCCCAGGCTGCGATGAGTGGTGAGAAAAAAAGGGAGAGAGAGGGAGAGAGAAAGGGGGAATGAGGAATGAATGACAGAAGGTTTTCTCTTGTTGACTGAAATGGACTAGGACAGGCTCCGTCTTCGAATAATGGAGTTTGGGTTTACGCGGGAGTAGGCCACCCCTACTTGGTACTCTAGAGACTTTTATGGATGATCAGGATGGTATGTGACTACCAGGCGTGCGTGCAGAGGAATCGAGTCGAATAGGCCACGCCACGGAAGGAAACCAAAGGAACCGGTGTAGAGACTGTAGAGGTGAGGTGATAGAGCTGACTACTGGTAATTAGGCGGGGTAAGATGAATTCGGAAGGATTACCGAATAACTGCTGGCTATGCATGCAAGATTGGGTTCAGGGAGTGGAGTGAATGACGCGGGTGGAAGGGGCTAATAGTCAGACAGAGTGGACAGCCGACAGTGGATGGAGGATGGATAGATGGATGGACGGCTGGCTGTCTGATGGACTTGGTATACCAGGGATTATGATCGATATTGGTAATTGGGTACATGGGCTATGCTATCGAGGGCGAGAAAGAGAGTGACACTGATTGATGATTGGACCCTCTCTTGATTGCCAATATCTTGTCATATATCGTTGAACTCGGGGCTAAACTCGGGCTGATATCGACCAGTGACCAGTATGAATACGTTAACTGGGCGTATTAGAAATCGAGCGTCATTGCCGGCAGTGGCTAAGACATATGAGGGTATAGCCTACGGTCATAGCGGCTGCTCAAAAACCAACGCAACCAACGCATGGGGGGAACATTGGAGCTTTGGGGAACGATTCAAGTTGAGAGTTGGGATTTGTATAATCAAGTGAGGTAGTCCTATATATCCACCAGTTATTTACCTGGAATACATGGGGAGTCGGTCAGGCCATGATAGAACCCCCTCCGTCAGACTCCTATCTCCTCATGATCATCTCTCCCCATGAGCTGGGGAGTCAAGGAGCGTTCGAGACCACGATCCGCAGTAACCGTCGCAGTTCTAGAAGAGGTCCTTGAGGCGGGAGGAGAAAGCTGGAAGCTATAAGGATCAGCAAACGACAATATGAATATAATATCTGCACCCGTTCCGAGGAACCAGAAGCCTGGGCTAGCCTACTGAACAGGCGTATGTCGTTCAGGGCCTACTAAGCTGGCGCAACCAATCGTCAAACGTCGGAATAGAGCCCGAGCCGAGTCGAGTCGAGTCGAGGCTCAGAGTGTTTAGATTTTCATTTTGTGCGGTAGAGGAAGAAAGTGAGCAGGGAAGGGGAGGAGGGCCACCCCCCTCGTTGACTGAGCTGATCGCAGGTAGGAGGATCAGATAAAGGACGGCGGGGGGATCGTATGCGTTCGTGATAAGATGCTATGGGAATTGTTTTGGGGTGAGAAAAAGAGTGCTGGTTAGGTTAGCCTCTCGTCGCTCTCGGTGATTTCTTCCTTGAGCAAGCGTAAGCGATTGAGACAGGCTCAGGTACTGATGGGGCAAAATCCATTCGACCGACAGACAGAGCGGAGACAGCAGCTGCTGCTGATGCGGTAAAATATAAAATAACAAAAATAAAAATACAAAAATAAATAAATAAAATCATAATTAATTGGCGGGCGGTGCAAATAGCAAACGGTCATTCGCCAAGAAAGTCCGGGTGGTGTGATTAAGTGATGGAGTATGAGG
>WSTN01000124.1:0-29673 GCA_019623675.1 Serendipita sp. 398 | reverse complement strand
CATTTGAGGAAAGTTTGATGTATTTAATTTATGTTTCTAGGCCCATATCGGGGTAAGGGCCCAGGCTACTGAGCTCTTGAAACAAGGGATGATAGTCCACGTCCTCTTGGATGGAATTTCGAGCCGAAATAAGGAAGAGGTTTCTCCTTTCATTACTCTGATGAGGTAAGTCCACAGGTTTTACTGTATACTACAGGAAATAGAACTGAGGTGGCTGCAGAGATGACGCTCACTTGAACAAATACCCTCTATACTTTATCACGAGTGAGACTTTATCTTACATAATCATAGGTGACTACTCATATGCTATTGCTTTATGTCTTTTGCTGATGCCACTTAGACAACCAAATAATGATAGGCTCGTCTTGTTCTCTATTCGTATTAGACAATCGCTGAATGAATTTAACGATGCAGGTAACCTCAAGGTACCGGTTGGGGATTTTCTCACGGATTTTCTCGCGTTGATTCGAACTGAGGGTCAATCCATCTCGACCGGGTTGAAGACTCTACTTGGAAATGGGGATGAGAGAGTTTTGGGAGAGAGTTCAGAAGTAATCGAGTAATTCTAAATATGGATACGGCCACAATAAAATACTGAACTCGTATAATCGAAGAATTATTGTGTCCTGAGTTTGTGAGAGGATGGACTGTTGTCAGTGAGGCTATTTCCACCTATGATTAACAGGGTTAGTCTGATCAATCTGAGTACTCGCAAGTTGTACGAGAGTTTTGCAGAATGGAGACTGACAGCTTGCAACGCGTCAATCAAGCTTGGACCCCTCCATTCTCGTGGGTTACCTCTTATCCTGCATCATGGCGACATTTATTTGTGCTGTAAGTTTCCTAATATCTAATGGTATATGTCTGACTATTGTTGAAACGAAACCAGCAATGCCATACTTATCCAGCTGTCGGGGGCCATCCTTATTGCTCAAAAGCATGTGCAAATGCAGCAGGAAAGTAAGATAATACATTTGCATATTCTTCGCTTAACCTCTCGTTCTTAATACTGGCTTGCTATTTACACAGCAGCGCTGCGAGCCAAGGCGTCTCTGCTGGTACCATTGGTGCTATGATTAATAAGTTTCGAGGAGTAACGTTAGGAGAGCCCCCCAATCCCCCTATTCATCAGAATACAAATCCTATGATGTATACTCCGATACCGGCAGCGCAGAGGTCGCAACAACAACTGCAGCAACAACCGGTCCAGCAGCATCACCAGCCCAATCAAGGTTATCATTCCTCAATACAACCCTCTGCATCTATATCTCGTTTGTATCAAATGCCCTAGGTTCTGTATCTCTCCCCTTGGCCTTGGTACTCAAATCACTGTAGCACCCCCGCAGAATTGTGCAATTGACGGATGCTCCAATCAGGTATATGTAGATCCAGCGACCAGAATTCCAGGAAAATACTGCAGTAAGGCACACAAGACGTATGATTATCAAACTTCTCTCCATTCCAGCGTTGACTCACTGTCCGCCCAGGCTGGGTGAAACATGCCAGTATCCAGGATGTGGAAAGCCAGTGTACAAAGATCGAAGGACCGGAAAGGCGTACAGACATTGTGGACGTAGTCATGCTAGGTATGAATTTGACGATTGTCTGCTCATAGAGACACATTTCTTAAGATTCGATGGGCATTCAGAGCTACACAAGCTTCAGATCGACAATCGTCTTTGTCTTCACCTTCTATAGAAATACCTCCTCCCTATACCTGTTCGGCTGTTTTAGGTGGACAAATCGGGTCTTTAGGAAAATTTGCCCTTATCATATGTGATATGCAAGGTGACTACAGAGAACTTGTTCACCAATTTCCCTCTGTCCTTGCTACAGTCCTTCGTATGATTCGCTTTGCAGAGGTAAGCCCCCATCTTCAATCATCAACCTAAACCCTAAACCCAAATTTCATCAGATGCTCCGCATTCCAGTGTTCACAACACTATTTTGGCCGTCAGTATATGGCGCATGTATTCCAGAGGTTGACTCGGCCTTATCTGAGTGGAATTCTGAAGTTTGTCGGCCCTCAAATCGTCACAGCTGCGTAACTCACCTGCTCTAGGGGGGGTTCTTTGCAAAGATTGAATCGTTCGGAAATTCACGGGAGCTTACTAACAAACTCAAACGCGATAACTTTTCGCATGCGATGATCTGTGGTGTCGAGGTAAGCTGAGTTTGTTGTCTCACACGGTTAGGAGGGAGTTGATAGCATTTAGGCCCACATTGGAATTGAAGGTCAAGCAAGGGCGCTCGCCATGGTCGGAATAACAGTGCATGTCATTGCTGATGGGATCTCAAGCTGTAATCAGGAGGAAGTGCCCCTGTCGCTTGTCAGACTTAGGTTGGTATGGAACCAAGTCTGATAGAAGCGAGCTGATTCACGTGGACAGGAAATTGGATCGAACATCTATTTCAACTAGTGAATCAATCATATTTTATGTAATTGGTGAGACTTAGTTCTTGTTTACAGTTCATTACTGACAAACAAATGAGGATAGATGCGCTAGGAGAGCGGATGCAAGGCTGGTCCTTTACTTTATCTCTTGTTACAAAGACGTCTCATATCATATTAGGGGACGAAAGGAAACAATTATTCACCGAAATACTTTATCTTCTCACCGAGGAACGAAGTGCAATAACCACCGGCCTTAGGAATTTGCTCGGAAAGGGAGGTTCTGCAAGTCTTGAGGAAGGTTCCGAAGTTTTAGACTAGTATAAACTCGACTGCAGTCACTAACTAGAACAAGAATATTGATTCGCTTGCTTTTCAGGGATCGCTTCTTCCAGTGATGTGACTGGTGGGCAGCCCAAGTCGCCCCCGACAGCTCCAGTACGATTTCGATTGAGTTTAATTTGGCACTTTATCAAGATATGATGTATTCTAGGTTCATATATGTATGATTTGAAATTCCTTTTCAAGTGCACAGGTTATCATGCTTGCCTTTTGCCTTCTCGAACACTTTATCACCTCTTTTTCGGCCATAGAGATACTTATCTCGATCAGTATACCGTTATCGATCAGGACCCGTGACATTAGGTCGAAAAAACTGGATATAACGGATCGGAAATGGTAATTCGACGTCAGTAACCCAGCCAAGCGATTGCACATAAAAGGCCACAGACTGTGAACTAGCCCTGGTCATATCCCCGCTCTGACTTTCTAACCAAAACCCGTCCCAATGACCACAATGGATTCTCCTCGTGATTCTGCATTGATTATCTGTGATATGCAGGAGGGATACCGGGGTAGTGTCCCCCACTTCTCCTCTGTACTTGCCACGGCCCTTCGAATGATCCGTTTGGCAAGGGTAGGTTTCCATGCTTCCTATTGCTCTTTAACGGCCTCAAATCCCAAATGTAGTTGGTGGGCATTCGAGTGTTCTTGACCGAGGGTCGTCCATCAATTTACGGCTCCATTGTTCATGAAATCGAGCACGAGATCGCGCAATTACCGCAAGAGTTGTTCGTGAGTCCATGATTTTACGTTCTAGGGCCTTGAGTTTACTACACATATGCTCAAGGGGGGTTCGTTTATAAAAACGAAATATTTCGGACACTCGATGAAGCTTACTCAGACCGTAACCTCCAAGAAATTTAGACATGTGATGGTCTGCGGAGTCGAGGTACTTCTTCTTCATTGGAAGAAACCTTGACATATTTATGTGTCTAGGCTCACATTGGAGTACGTGTTCAGACTATCGAGCTCATGAAAACTGGGGTTATAGTCAATGTCATCTTGGATGGAATATCGAGCCGTAATAAAGAAGAGATTGCTCCCTCAGTTGCCACAATGAGGTAAGTCCACAGGGATTGTCGTTTATTATAAGAATGAGAATTGAAGTGTTTGCAGAGATGTGGCCCATTTGAACAAATTCATCGCGTACTTTGGTACGAGTGAGACCATAGCTTATGCAATCATTGGTGAGTACCCATACGCTACTGCTTCTGTGTGCGTTTCGCTGATGCCACTTAGACAACCAAACAATGATAGGCTCGTCTTGTTCCTTATTTGTATTGGATAATAACTGAGTAAATGGAACGACACAGGTAACCTCAAAGTGCCGGTTGAAAATTTCCTTGCTTTGATTCAAACCGAGAGTCAATCCATCTCGACCGGATTGAAGAATCTACTAGGAAGTGGGGATGACACGGTTTCAGGGGACAGTTCAGAGGCAATTGAATGATTCAAAGTATATTTCAGACCACAATAAAACATTAGAATAACATAGCAGAAGAAAGTTTGTGACTGAATCCTTGTCCGGAGGAGTTTGGCGGGCGGGTCGTCGTCTAGTTCAAGCTTGGACCCCTCCTTGCTGGTGTCGTGTACTTCTTATCCACACCATGGCGGCCCCCCTTTGTGTTTTATGTTCTATAAATTCGTACAGTATTCAATGGTATATATATGACTATCGTTGAAACGAATCCAGCAATATACTCCGGTGCCGGTGACGGTGCAGATGCCGCAACAACTAGTCCAACAGAGTCAGCCGAATCAAGCTCGCAATTCCACGATGCAATCCGCTATGTATATACAGCTTCCCCCTCGTTTGTGGGTATGGTATGCCCTTTACTTATATTCTGGTTCTGACAAGTTAATAAACGTAGATAGGCTCGGGGAACAGACGGAAGGCTAGTTCTTGGTCTGTCTCATGTTGAACACCGGTAACTCAAACGACATTAGAAAGCGAAAAACAAGAGCTGAACACTAGTTTCTTTGGCCTGATGACCAAGGAACAACAAGGAATAATTACTGGCCTCAAGAACTTGCTCGGGAATCCGGGTTCCCAAAGTCTTCCAAAGTCTGGGAGAAGGTTCCAAAACCTTAGACTAGTGTTAGTCTTCTTATTATCGTTGACTGTGTGGTGCGACTAATTAACTAATCAACATCCTTACAGTGATGAACCTCTCCCATGTATGCAACTAGTGACAGCCTTCAAGTCGTGCAGATATGGAACTTTCGTAAGATAGGATGTACTCTAGGCACATATACGTATGGCTTGGAGGCTTTTTTCAGTGCACCGGTTATCATGCTTGCGTTCCGCCTTCTCAAACCTTTTCCATCTCTTTGCTGGTCATAAAGATACTTGTCTCAATCACTATGACGTTATGATCTGGATCCACAATATTTGATCGAAGAACTCGGTATGACGGATTGAAAATGACAATTCAAGCAGCCAGCTAATTGATTGCGCGTAAGAGGTCACAGATGAGCTAGTCTGATCATATCCTCCACCCCACTTTCTACCAAAACTCCGTCTCAATGAGCTCAATCGACTTTTCTCGTGATTCCGTTTTGATCATCTGTGATATGCAGGAGGAATACCGGCGTACTGTACACCATTTCTCCTCAGTACTCGCCACAGCCCTTCGTATGATCCGTTTGGCGGCGGTAGGGTTCTATGCTTTCTTCTGATCTGCGATAGAATCAAGCCTCAAATGTAGCTCTTGGGCATTCCAGTGTTCGTGACGGAAGGTCGTCCATCAATTTACGGTTCTACCGTCCATGAAATCAAGGACGAGATAGCGCGGCTACCGTTGACGTTGTTTGTAAGTCTATGGATTCGTCTCACATTATAATCGACTTGAATTTGTCACTCCTTTGCTCAGGGAGGGTGGTTTACAAAAACGAAATATTTTGGACACTCGGTGGAGCTCACTCAGAACCTAACATACAAGAAATTTACTCTTGCGATAATTTGCGGAGTCGAGGTATTTACTCTTGATTCGAAGAAAGCTTGGTGTATTTATGCTTCTAGGCCCATATCGGCATAAGGGCTCAGGCTGGTGAGCTCATGAATCAAGGAATGACGGTCAATATCCTCTTGGATGGGATATCGAGTCGTAATAAAGAAGAAGTTGCTCCCTTCATCACTGCAACGAGGCAAGTCCACAGGCTTTGTCGTATACTACACGAATCAGAACTGAAGTGTTATAGAGATAAAGCCCGCTCGAGCAAATATCGTGCGTTCCTTACCACGAGCGAGGATTTTGCTTACAGAATGATAGGTAACTACTCCTATGCTATGCTTGTGTGTGCATTTCGCTGATGTCACTTAGATCACCAAATCATGCTAGGCTCGTCCTGTTCTCTACTCGTATTGGATACTAACTGAATAAATGGAACGGTTCAGGTAACCCCAAAGTGCCGATTGAAGATTTCCTCGCATTAATTCAAACCGAGAGTCAATCCATCTCGACCGGGCTGAAAAATCTACTTGGAAATGGAGACCAAGGAGTTTTGGGAGACAGTTCAGAGGCGATTGAATAACCCAAAACATATCGGACCACAACAAAACGTTGGACTCATATAGCAAAGGAGCTCTTGTGAATGGATCCCCGCCTGGACGAAGTGCGCTTTCGCAGGGCACTCAGTCGATATAGTTGATTGAAATCTATCCCGTCTTGATAATCTTCATCTCCTACTCATTAAATGTATATAATCACTCTCTTCAACTTCGAGCCTCGCTAGTCAGCGACTAGCACCGGCGACCTTTCATTGACAGGCAAAGATTCGGCTCTTGCGGCCAGATGCGATTAGCTAAATTGAAGCGCAGTTCGTATTCCAGTATCTACAAGAAAGTTCACAGTAAATCGAATACGATGTTTTGGGATGAGGGTAGACTGAGGGGTCACCGGTGGCAGTAGGACCTTGGTCATGTTCACCAGCTGTATCAACTCATGAGCACATATATCGTTACACAGGTGGATAAATACACAGATCTGCGTCAGAAAAGGTCCTATGGTGGTGTCTATTAGATACGTGGCTGGTCCTTTAGTATGCTCGGTGCTCGACATCGACTCACGTGTTAATATCGGCCAAAGGGTAGCATTCTAGACCTCATTTTCTTCACTCTAATCACAGATGAAACATAGAGAACAGCCGCTAGTCGGAAATCGACGTACCTAAGTCTCAAAGGAAGATCCCAAAAGGTTGGACCCGTGTAAGTTCCACCACTGTTATTAATCATAGTGATCAAATCAATTAGCATGCATTTAGTGATGAGCCTCTCCCCGGTAATGTAATCGGTGGCAGCTTTCAGGTCGTTCCGGCAGTTCCATTCCGAGTCTGATAGGTCAAACATCTGCATCTTGTATCTTGGTGAGAATAGATTGTATTATGGTTTCATATGTGTATGACTTGAAAATCCTTTCCAGGATACCGGTTATCGTCCTCGCGTTTTCGTCTTTTTGAACTGTTTCCCGCCTCTTTGCCAATGATAGAGATACTTATCTCGATCAATCCAGCGTTATCGATCTGGACTCGTGACATTCGCTCCAGCCAACATGGCAAGACAGTTTGGCCGAAGGTAGCAGTTGGGATTCTATCAACCAGCTGCTTGCATAAAAGGGCGCAGATAGAACATTCTTCACCTATCGTCATCCATTCCCTCTCTTTCCAACCAGCCCAATCTCAATGAGCGTACTCGATTTTTCCCGTGAATCCGCGTTGATCATCTGTGACATGCAAGAAGGATATCGTCACACCGTACACCACTTTTCCTCAGTACTTGCGACGACCCTCCGAATGATTCGTTTGGCAGGAGTGAGTTCTTGTGCTTCTCACTGTTCGGCGACGGTCTAAAGTCCAAATATAGCTTGTAGGAATTCAAGTTTTCTTAACCAAGGGTCGTCCTACGATTTTTGGTGCTACAGTTCATGAGGTCGAACGTGAAATTGCGCGATTGCTACCGGCGTTATTCGTAAGTCTACGGTTTTGTATTCTAATGAAGCCTCGTTTTGCTACTTACTCGCGCGCATATAGGGAGGCTCGTTTACGAAAACGAAATATTTTGGACACTCAGAAGAACTCTCTCGACTCCTAGTAGACCAGAAATTCAGGCATGCGACCGTCTGCGGAGTCGAGGTATGTCATGCCCTTATTCGAAGAGAGTTTGATGTATTCATGTCCCTAGGCTCACATCGGCGTGAGGGTACAAGCTTCTGAACTTATGGATAAAGGGTTGATGATAGACATCCTCTTGGACGGAATATCGAGCCGTAATAAGGAAGAGATTCCTCCTTCAATTTCTGCCATGAGGTGAGTCCAGTCATTTGTCGTAGATTACGAGAACGAGAGCTCAATTTCTTGCAGGGATGTAGCTAACTTGAACAGATTCTTCATATATTTTGGTACAAGCGAGACGATTTCTTATGGAATCATAGGTGAGTACCTATGCGTTATAACCTTTGTATGAACTTCACTGATTCCATCCAGATCATCAATTAAAGATAGGCTAGTCTCGTCTTCTATCTGCGTCTGACGATAACTGAACAATGGAATGATACAGGTAGCCTTAGAGTGCCGGTTGACGATTTTCTCGCGTTAATTCTAACCGAGAGTCAATCCATCTCGAGCGGGTTGAAAAATCTTCTCGGGAATGGAGATGAAACGATTTCGGGGGACAGTTCAGAAGTAGTCGAATGATTCAGGGGATGCATAGGTCATAATGGATACTTAGACCCATAACAAAGAATACCTCCCTTTGCCGAATTATTGTATAAGTGAAGCAGTCTGACTGGACGCGAGGCTCTTTACTTCCTCAGTAGCATGGGACCTTGGGCCTCTGATGGGAAGGACGAATATGGCGACCGATTTGTTCGTAGATAGCTTCACAGTACTCTCAGTCGACAATCTTGACCGGAATCCTATCGTGGCCTGATGCTCGTCAATATGCTGCATCCTTCAGCGGCCAACGATGCAATTATCGTCAACGAACTGCAGTGGTTGAGATATTTTTATGCTTTGCAGAGACTAGCAGCGATTGACTAGCTGAAAGAGAGCATGTATTCCAATAGATATACGAGCGAATCTACCATAGATTGAATATGATATTCCGATAGTGAGAAGACAGGTGTTACTGGTGGCAGTACTCTTTCAGAACCTTTGCGAAAATCTTGCTTGCCTTGGTCATGTTCTCCGACTACATCAACTCATCAGTACAAGCACCGCCTCCCAGACAGAGAGATACATACCGTCGAGTCACTAAAGCTTACGCGATAGTGTCCATATACGTTGGGGTTGGAGGGTGGATGATCTTTTTCACCACGGAAAACCCATCCGGGAAGAATCAGCAATCCAGACTCCGCCAGTTTGATCCAGAAGCGGGTTTCGTGGTTGGCATCCTTTTCTTCTTCATCAGGAGCGCGAATTGGGGGCAGCAGTCCTGTGAAATCGACTCGAAGCTACATCGCCGCACGTCAGTAAATGGAATGAACCCTAAAAAAAAATGGGCAGAAAGGAGGAGAACCTACCCAAACGAACATGCCAGACGTCGGGGGTACAAAACTGACGCGAATCTTCTTTCGCGATTTTTCAACCATCCTTCCTTTCTCGTCGTCTTTGACCGTTCCCTGGAACACCATTGCACCTTCCAGGATACCCTCACCACGAACCAGTTCGACGTCCATTTCGTGGACTATGGCGTCGATGAGTGCGTCTCTCCTGGTCGTGTATTCTGCGCGAATGCCCTTGAGCCATCGAACATATCCACCCATTCCCCACGTCTTTACGAGGAGTTGGGTGATCATAGATTGGGCAAAGCCAGACGGCGCCTGTGTGGAGACCTCACCTGCCCTCTCAAAGCGTTCAGCAAATAGAGGGTTGCATGTGAACCATCCTACACGGGAACCAGGAGCGATCGTTTTCGAGAATGTATCACAGCGTATGACCCTCCCTTGATAGTCGTACCTGAGGTAGCTCGGTTCGATCGTACCAATAAACTCCTCAATCTCGTCCTCTTCTGTCATCTTTTTCGAGACGAGAGCTTTCTGCCGTTTCACTCTGACTTCAGGAACTTCATATTCTCCTTCTTGAAGGATAAAGTATGGATCGTCCTCCCCAATAATAATGTCGAACTCGACGCAGATCTCGTAGATAGCTCGTTTACGTGCTTCAGCCGTTGTTAAACCACTGGGATTTTGCCCAATAGGAACCGTATAAAGGAGGCGAGGTCTGAATAAGATCAAAGAATCTCAGCGCTAATGTTCCAATGAGTGGCATTCGAAAACGAACCGTTTAAAACCTCTTGCAGTTTCATCCCAGTTTTCTAATATCTCTCTCAACGCGTCTGGTCGCATCCCCATAGAGTCTAGGGGCACAGCGACCGCGTGAACACCGACAGGAAGAGCGGTAGAGAGGGCACCAGGGTAAGTCCATTCCTGAAGGTAAGCAACGTGAGAATAGTTCCGCATATGCGGTATTATTCATGCGCACCTCGACCAATAAACTGTCTCCAGGATTTAAGAGATTATAGATCACTCGGGACCATGCGTCGGTATTACCAGTATGTACAAGGGTTGCGAAATCGGAGAATCCTGGCTTATAAAACCGTGCTGAATAATCTTGCAGGAATTCCTGAAGTGGGACGATTCCCCTGGCCATGGCTTTGTGACATGTAAGTAGTGATCGTAAAGGGGAGGGGTAGATCACGTTACTCACTATACTGTAATGACGTTGCGAGATTCACGTCGTTAATTGGATCGGATACGTATTTGGGAACCGTAATCCTTGTAGTTCGCGGCTTTGCCGGTGGAGAGAAAAGGTTCCACAGCCATGATAGCGGGGACGGCGAGCCTGGCTCCCCGGGGGTATCGGAATACGTATCGATTGCCAACGTCGTGGCCTCTAGTGTTGCGAATGGGAAGTAGTCAGGATGAGGAATGCCTACGAGTGGAGAGCGTCAGAACTAGAGGTAGAACATTCGATAGGGTGATCAAAGCCTTACCACCTGCCAAGGCAAGTAGACCAGGACGTCCATAATACTTGTAAAATGTCTTCAGAGGTGATGGAGCGCGTGCCTTTGCGATGTCTGAGAGGTGATGACTGAAGTCGAGCGACTTTGGCAGCTTCTCGATATCTCTGGTAGACATAATCGACCACAAATCGCCAATAACGATGCTCTATACGTGTCTACGAGAGAATTTGGAGACCGAGACCGAGACCGACGGGTCCAAGGTGCAATAGGATCAAGCTGACCAATAAATTGCTCAAACATCCATTGGACCGCATGGTACATGGCCAACGTAGACAGAAGGATTGAAGTTGTAAGGATCAAAACGAAGAGATACAGGTGGGTTTGATTCCTTGTTTAGACGGGTCCTCGCCATGGTGCCATCGTCGACTGAGATGGTGCAAACAGAATGGTACTTCTTCATGAATCTCTAGTCATCCCAATGACCGGCGAGGCCTATTGAACTCGTAAATACTGAAATATGAGCTAAGGAAGATTACTTTGGATGTTTTTGCATGGTATATATCCGAGTAAAGTGGTACAAAAAGTTGAGAGCTGCACTTCAACTCAGACTCTACCTCTAAAATGCATCTCCACCATGCAAAATTTGAACCATGTCAAGCATAGGTTTCCATCGAATATTTTCGCCATTATTTAAGGCAATCAACCCCGCAGTTTCGACAACCGGATAACGGGACGGTAGAATGCAATGGGTCCGGTGACCTGAAGTTCGGAACTATTCATCGACTTCAACCTTGGCTTTAACCACAACATTCCCCCATTTCAGAAATGTCTCCAGTCCCAGCTTCGAGAAATTCCATCGTGCGTCTCCTCAACGCTAGTCGCCATGTTGCTTGCCCGTGTCACTCTTGCTCTGGATCTCGAAACCCTGTCGGTGCTTTGAATACGTTCCGCAAGTTTGCTACGCCCGTCGATTTGCCAACCAAAGAGTATGCATTCGAGGTGGGCACTTATCTATAATAGCTTCTTCTGAGGACCGTAGCCAATAGTTATAGGTCGCTGCTGCCAATTTGCGTTTCGGCGACGGCGTGGCTCGGGAGATTGGAATGGACTTCAAAAATATGGGTGCGAAGAAGGTATCTCGGTCTTTATGTATCTATGGCAGGTCGTCATAACGCAACTCTAGGTTGGACTTTTCACGGACCCCAACTTGGTCAAATTATATCCAGTGAGGACGGTACGTAAACATGATTAGTAGAACATGATACACCATTACTCACTCGAGTAGGCTGTTCAAGCTCTTGAAGCAGAGGGAGTGCCTTATGAAGTCTTCGACCGCGTAGCGGTGGAACCGACCGACAAAAGTTGGCTCGATGCGATAGATTGGTCAAGAAAGCACGACTTCACACATTTCCTTGCCGTTGGAGGAGGCTCTGTCATTGACACTGCCAAGGCGGCAAACTTATTCACCGTTTATAGGGATGCAGACTTGTATGATTTCATCAATGCTCCCATCGGGAAAGGTCAGTAGTACCCAACACAAATTGTTCGCACTAACGTATGTCGTTGAAAGGCCTCCCTATCACTCAAACCTTGAGACCTCTCGTAGCAATTCCGGTCTGTCCTCTAGTATGTTGGACAATTTAGGTACTGATATTATTTCAGACCACTGCAGGAACAGGGTCAGAGACTACAGGAACTGCAATTCTGGATATTCGTGCGTAAAGCGGTTTAAACTCGATCTAACGATCCTGAAATTCGCTTGTAGCATCACGGAATTTCAAGACGGGTATTGCAAATAGGGCACTGAGACCTATACTCGGTGTAGTTGATACATTCAGCACTGATTCGTGCCCCAAGGAGGTGCATATCAGTGCAGGGTTGGATGTGGTTCGTACATTAGCCTCACGGACATATTATGGTTCGGCTGATATCTATTATCTCCCAGCTTTTCCATGCGCTCGAAAGCTATACAGCTATCCCGTACCAGGAACGGTCACCAAGGCCAGCAAACCCCAAGCTCCGACCTGCGTATCAAGGATCGAACCCGATTTCGGACGTCTTCTCGATGTGGGCGTTGAGAGAGGCAGTTCACAACTTGCCACGGGTGGCCCGTGACCAAGGCGATCAAAACGCCAAGCGGCAGATGCTCCTCGCATCGACATTCGCTGGGATCGGATTCGGTTCCGCAGGTGTACACCTTGCGCATGGGATGAGCTATCCCGTAAGTCCCTTAATCAGATATTTTGGCGTGTCTAACCTGGCCATTCATCTATAGATATCCGGTCTGAACAAAACAGGTCCAAAGTTCAAGATGCCCGGATACGCCGTCCCCCATCCGATCATCCCTCACGGTATCAGTGTCGCATTGACTGGACCTGCAGTGTTCCGCTTCACCGCGCCGTCCTCTCCAGATCGCCACAGAGAGGTTCTCTCCATTTTCCGCGGCATCTCCACGTCTGACAATAGCATCTCGAGGTTAAGTGATGCAGACATCGGACCTGCGTTGTATGAGGCTATTGCCCAATTCTTGGACGGATTAGGCGTACCTAGAGGTCTGAAGAAGGTCGGGTATACTAGTGCAGACATTGACAGATTGGTGGATGGAACAATTCCTCAGAGACGGGTACTGGATCTTGCACCCGGAATTGGGGACGTTGCAGGAGAAGATGGACGGGAACATCTCACGTCAATCTTGGAGGGCTCACTCGAATACTGAAATATCCCAAACAAGGTTTTGGGAAGGCAACATCTGTTTCTGTCAACTGTAGCTTATACAGAGCGTCAATTTGGAGCAACTTTTGAACCAAGACAACAGTTAGGTCTAGAGTGAAAAAGAAGATTGAGGCAGGTATCGGCTAAAAACCATCAACCATCGTTTAGTCACTGTATTCGTATGCGTACTCCGCATTGTTGTGAGGGAGCGTTGTGTCCCTATGTGCTTCGTTGTTCGTCCAATACCCAGGGAGAGCCCAATCCAAGGCCTCCATATACCACCATTCTTCTCCAGCCCCGCCTTTTTTGCCTTTCCCTCCTGTCGGTTTTTCAACTGCTACTCCTGGCTCGACACGCTTCGCGACTTGAATCCATGTACCGCCGATGGCCATACCTACACGACATTCCGAGACGACTTCTTTGCTAACATACACGTAAATGTTATGTTTTCTAGCATCAAAACTTCGCGCATTTTGCTTAGACGCTTGCACGACTTCGTCGTCCTCTCCAACGTCGAACATACTTGGTGGCTGGACAAGCGAATCGGCGTCCATGTTCGGGATCAACCACGGTTGAAGAACTAGCTTCGCGAGCGTTCTCGAGAGGGGGTCTTTCGTCGTCTCGTCCGGCTCATAGATTTGAATGAGCAACCTTGTCGATTTCTCTCCCCGAATAGGGATATACGAGCGTGGAACAGACTCGGCTGTCGTTTCATCAACGCAATCGGTGATGGTATCTACCGTTACTGTACCCCATAGATCCTCGACTTGTTCATTTGATTCCGCCTTTAATTCAAAGTCGGCCCAATCGTCTACTAGCTCGGCTGACTCGGAGTTTTCAGACTCGCCCTTCAGCTTTTCTTCATCTACTGACGTTTCTTCTCCGGTAGAAGGATGTGCTTCTCCACCGTTCATGAGTTTTGCGGCCAATTCTCCGTTGGCCATAACATTGGCACTTGAGTCATGGTCATCTTCAACCTCCTCAATCATCGCCTCCGGAATGAGTGAACTCTCTGAGTCATCAACGAGAGCAGCCTTTTCTTTAATAGGCTTTCGGTTCTCCCCTAAATCGTATTCTGCTGCGATGAGTTTTGCTGCCTCTTCTTCCTCGTCGCTCTCGATGACCTCTTGTTCTGGTGATATCTGTGATGCGGGTTGTTCCTTTACAGTGCATTCTTTCCATTCTCGATCCCATTCACTCTGATACCGCTTCTCCCATAGGTTCGTGCAGGCCCGACCCCATTTGTCTGGAAAGGCACGGGAGATGCGGTAGGTGTAGGGCATTTCAATGCTCGCCCTTTCCGCTACCATCAATGCCTTCTCGTACGCTTTCATAAGCTCCTTCTCTGCGAATAATTTGTTGCGGAGAACAAAACGGAAATAGAAGCATAAGAGAAGGGGTGCATCACGTGCGTTGGGTTCACTCCTACAGATAGGTGAGGCCAAGTATGTCTCCTGGTAAATACCACATACCACATAAGCCCTCTATCCCTGAAATAGGAAGATAGGAAAATTTTGGTAGCCGTCTCTGGATCTGAAACCCAGTATTCGGTACGCTCTTCTGCAAGTGAGCGGAGACGATGGAAGGTATCATCGTTTCGAGCGAGCCTCTCATCCCTGGACTGTCGCTTATCCTCCGTATCCTTAGCTGAGAAAACCGTCACGTCGACGTTTGGCTCTGGTGTCTCCACGTCGTCATCTTCTTCGTCGTTGTCTTCAACGAGATTTTCGGGCTTGTCGGTGAATGGAGTGTCTTCGTCCTCAGAATAGACAGGTTTCCTTAACCTTTGTGGTTTCTTAACTCCGGATATGACGCCAATGTAGGCTCTAAACTATGTAAGGAAATGATTCAGTATAGATGATACGATGTTCCAGGATGCAAACAAACCTGATCCCAGAGTGGCTGTCGAGCTTGGTCCCAACGACGTCCACTGTGAAATAGCTGGAGAGATTCACCTAGTCTGTCTAAGATGTCTTCATCTCTATACCTCGATGTTAGTGATCGAGTAGTCGTAAAAAGACGAGTGGACATACGGGTCGGGGGGCCTCGCCGTTCTCATTTCCTCGGCGAGCTCCCATCGTTTATCCCAAGTCATCTTTTGCAACTCTTCCTCTCCAATATCCTCCAGTATATTCTTCTTCCTTTTCCCTTTCTTCCCTCGATGACCACCGATCCCATGCTTCACCTGCAAAGTGACAGTTTTGATCCCCTCGCCATCGATTTCAGAATCACCATCGAGGGAGATGACGATCCCCTTTGGCTCAAATTGGTGGAAGGGTATGATTTTGACATCTGGAGATGGCGTTGGAAAAGGTGGCCACACCCACTTGGGATCCACGGGTGGTTTTGGCTCTGGAGGTGCAGGAGGCACGGCAGGGACGTCTAATTCGTCTTGATTAGTCGTTGATTTAGACTTTCTCTTCTTTCCCATCTTTGCGAGATGTGGAGGTGATGTTCAAGAATAAAGGAACAAAGCAAGTCAAACTCAAAGGGCAGGCTCCGTACTGATACGAAACCCGCAGCGATCTTTACCTCTTCGGGCCTTTGAATCTAAGCCGAATCACGTAGCGTAATTTTTTGAAAAAAATTCTAAATAGCGAGGGATCAGCGTAATTGGAACAAATAGTACACATGTGGAAAACAAAGGAAAACAACAAAGCAGTTTAAAGCACAATAGATGATTCACAGGTGACTGAGATGACCGAGTTTCATGCATGCATACTGAGGCCTGTGAACTTGCAAGTGCCAGCCAGCCATGAATCACACCGAGCCCCTCGAGGACATTGGTGACCATAGTTGCAAGTGACTGACAAATTAGTTAGGACAAGTTCTGGATAAGGCAGATAACTTACTATTGAACGGACATTCGCAATCTAACGAACAAGTAATAAGCAACTTAGATTCTTCAGTTCCTCTGGACTCACCCTGATTCGTGTAGCGACAAGGAGTGGAAAGTGCCAGATCTTTCAGCCGTTCTCTCTCTGCCTCGGTGAGGGAGTCCTCGTGAGAGCACGGGCAGTCCTTCGACTCGTCAGCCTCTTGCCTTGACAAATGCGCCAGCTGAAACGCACCTTGGTGATACATCCTCGGTCGCTGAAGTGATGATCAACACATGGAAGTCGAATCTCAACTGTGGTCATTAGTGACCGTCGCAATGGGTGGTAAACGGCTCACCGAGCCCAATTTCATCAAGCTTTTCCAGATTCTACAAGTAATATATCATAATGACTCTCGTTTGGAGATATTAAGCAGCTTACGGAAATCGGATAGAGTATCTGATCTATCGATGAAATTGAGTCGCCAGTGTTATGTCTGGCCTTTGCCTTCTTCTTGCGGGATGGAGTCTTGGGCGACTTAGGCGACAATTGTTGATCAAGAGTGAGTAGTACAGAGTCGCTGACAGCATGTATCTTCTTGAGAATTGGACGTCTATCGAGCTTCTCCGGCATGAACAGACCCGGAATATCGAGAACGGGAAGCTTGAGGGCGCTGATCTCTCGACCAATTTGGGAGTATGATTGCACGAGTACCAGCTTTTGTCTGTGTCCTAGAGTTTGCAACGCGGCCAACGTGCCGTAATAGCCATTATCATGACTCCCTACAAGCTGTCAGATTTATCATGTATATTCGTGAGTGTTCACACCTCCAAAGAAGACTTTGACGGTTTGAGGCAGCTTTGTGAACGTTTCGAGGTACTCTGAGAAAAAAATATTAGATGTTAGGAAGTGTGCACGTGATTGGGCTTGCCTCGAATCTTGTGATCAGCAGCCTCTTTGCCCATTCCAACATCTACCACGGAGAAAAGAGGATGAGCGCCGCCAAATCCATTCATGAAAGCGCTAAATTCTTCCGGTCGGCAAATGCCCTATTGATAACAGTAAGCTACTTGGTAGGTAAACAGCGGCGTCTTACATTTCGATAGAGCACAGATTCCATACCTGTCTTGGAGAGAAATACCATGGTCACAATCTTAGCACCCGTGTAGGACCCTTCGACATTGGTACGCAAATATTTCATGACTCCTTTCGACAGTTGCTCAGCTGCTAGTGCACCCCCTTCATGGCCTTGTTTGAGATATTCTTCTGAAAAGATACAGCCATCGCCATCCAAAAGACAGAAGACAAGTGGATTCTCGCTCTAGTTGGAGGTCAACAACATGGCATAAGATGCGGTGGCGAGCCGAAAAACTCGCCTTAAAGCTTTCGTGTTCAATTTTGAGGTGGTCGATACTGTCTTCCAGGTCTTTATACTTGCTGCCGGACGCTTTGAGGTCCTTCTTGAGACTGTCAGCAATACTACGTAATTGCCAGTTCTCGTATTCGAGTTCCTTGATTCGTTTCTCAAGCTCTGCGTTCCTTGAGACAACTTCCATAAAAATTTGGTCTTGCTCGCGCAATGTGTTTTTCATGCGCTGAGTGTAGTCGTCTGGCTTTCGTGGCGTGGACATTTTCTTGTCGTCAGAAAGAGACATTAGGAATAAGAGAGAAGAAAATTTGCAGAAAAGGAGTGCAGGAGGCTAGCTCCGATTTACTGAACTGAAGGGCACGTAAGGGTGAGGTTCAAGCTTACGAGAAGAGGCACCGCGGTGACTATACCTATCGAGGCGATGAATACAACAGGCAGTGCCGAGTAAATAAAGTAAAGAAATTGTATTAAAGGAGTACTACTCAAAAGGTTCGTCTCTCGAAGAAATCTACCACCCCATCGAGCCTGGTTAATCACTGTCACTATCATCTTCATGCATAGTACTTCCCACAAATCTGCAGCTTTTAGATGCACGATATCTGCATTTGCTTCTATGCGGGCATTTATGTCCGTAGATGCACTTCTCTTCCCAGCACTCCTTGTCTGTTGATCCAAAGGGTAATAAGAAACTATCGACCGGACAAAGAGAATTGATTAGACCCACTTTCGTTTACATATTTGCATGGTTGTCGCTTGGCTCCATTTTTCAGCCGCTGGATCTCTGCCTGACTCAGCTCGAGTCCATGTTCATATTCGCATTCCTGTCTCATAGTCAAGTGGTGAAATTGCGTTGAGAGTCGCTACGCACTGGAAGTTGGCACTGGCCTATCAGGTAGTGAACATTGCATGGCTTCCGGCTCCCTGGGGGACGGTCCCCTCCTTGGGAGGAGGCCCCACCTTTTCTTGAACGGTTTCCCAGAGAAGGCGGTCTGTATAGGGCCTGTTCACTAGAAATTGCGGACGATTCACTTCTAGTGCTTGACATGTCCGGTTTCAGCAGCCTCGACGAGCCGTAGCGAGTGTGCTTCTTCTTCTTCCCCACCGGCTGGAATCCCAGTTCATCTGGATCATCGCTCACTGTGGAGTTATCGTTCTTCTCAGATGGCTCCGGCTTATCTTGTTTCGACTTCTGGGGTTCAAATTGGAATCAACGGCTTCGCCCAGATCTATGATACTTGCAAGACAGATTACCCACTTTGACTGGAATTTCCTCGTCGCTTTGCGAAGAAGCTTCTTCTTGCTCCACCTTAGAGAAGTTGGCCGGGCTCCCGGAAACCAGAGTCTCAATCGCCCTCCTCATCTTGAGATTTTGTGCTTCTGTAGCCTTTAATTTAGTCTTTAGCTTCTTGTTTTCTTCAAGTATCTGGGATAAAAGCCCTGCGCCGTCGTTCGTCAGTTGATGAGCCTGACGGTCCAACGGCTGACGAGTCGACGATGAAGATACCTTGTTGCTGGCTGACAAGAGAGTCCCTATTTGAAAAAATGAGACGAATTTCCCACATACGTTGGAAACATGGCCTACCATTGCTCTAGAACGCCATTGGCAGCGTCGACGCATGCCGTCTTGTCGTTATCGGTTGGTTGAGCATACATGGTGGCCTAAAGATAGAATTCCCTTCGACACTTTGAATCACGGTTTACTAAAACGGATCAGAGACGAGAGAGAGACGTCCAAGATATGTGCAAGCTGAAGACGTAGGGTGGAAGAGTCGAGGTCAGGATCAGTCTCCTCGCTCTATCTGACTCCTGTATGAGCTCAATTGGATTTCCCTCGACATTGCTTGAAGTTAGTCGCTATATCCCACAGAAAGGTGCAGCATGAATGCGCGGAATTCCGAGCAGCTTGCTCGATGCCATCGTGAAAGTGCTTCCGAAGTAGTTTTCATATGTAATGGGTGTGCATACTAGTATCAACAACGTTTATTATAGCTTGCCTCCCTCGGATTGATGAACTAATAACGTCGCCTGCTCCTCCTTTCCTCCTCTTTCTCCTGCCTTCAGGACATACCACACTTCATTAGTCTTGTAGCGGCAAGAGGACAATGATATCATATATCACACGTCTCTCAGATCACAGTAGGGTCATGCATTCCCGGAACAGTGAATTTGCAGTTTTGATTACGTTGGTACTGGCAAGCAGGACCTCGAGGGCATTTGTGCCCGAAAATGCAGTTGTCTTGTCGGCAAGGTTTGCCTGTAGCGGTGTCAAGGTTAATTCCAGTGACCTGAGATTGCATACCACTGATCAAATGTTTACATGGTTTTTGCTTCGCCCCACTGCGTAGGTCTTGGAGCTCCGCCTCAGTGAGTTCATAAGTGTGTCCGTACTGGCAGCGCTGGAACTTTCATTAGGAAGAAAGTGCGCGATAAAACTCGCTACTTGCCCCGCTGTTGCCGTTGTTACATTTCCCTGTCAAGTAGAGAAAGTTGCATGGCGCCGGCACCCCTAGAG
The DNA here is from genome assembly GCA_019623675.1 of Serendipita sp. 398. NCBI lineage: Eukaryota > Fungi > Basidiomycota > Agaricomycetes > Sebacinales > Serendipitaceae > Serendipita > Serendipita sp. 398. The sequence goes on along the minus strand of WSTN01000124.1, from coordinate 9,570 downwards.
TCATAATCAGAGGATGTAGGGTTGGATGGAGCAGTATATCACACGTTTGGGCTAAAAATTGGAATATAATTAGTTCAGGTCAGGTCAGGTCAGGTAACGAATGGAGTCCTACCAAATTAGTATCCTTCATCAGTCGGGGGGATGAATTTTGGGTGGGTGGTGTTGATAGTAGTCTGGGCAGCGGTTCAGGAGGATTCAAAGGCGAATCCAGATTGGGGATTTGCATTCTAGGAGAGAAGGGGTTTGACGATATTTTCTCAGTCATAAAGAGACCGTCAATCCAAAAGTTCTCTAGACCCAAGGAAGCGATCTCTCTTGCCACTACTTTATGAGCACGGAGGAGTACTAGTTTCTCTTTATGACCAGCAGTGAGTTCCGCGGAGAGAGCGGCACTATATCCATTATCATGATCCACTGGTTTATGGTGAGTCCCGAGCAATTGGGGTTGAAAATATTTCGTACCACCGACTATAACTTGATGTACTTCATTAAGTCTTATAAATTTGTTTAAATGTTCTGTTAAGAGTCAGACAATAGCCTCTGGAAGAGTCGACGTCCCCTGACCTCTGATTTTAGAATCTGCAGCCTCTTTCGAAGCTCCGACAGTTATGAAGGAGAACAGAGGATGTGCTTGGGAAAACCCTTTGATAAACCACTTGAATTCGTCTTGGGAGCATGTGTCCTACTATAGCTCAGCAAGTGTCATCCCAGACCAATTATTCCATACCGATTTTACCAATATGTTCTCTAATAGCTCTTTGGAGAGGAAGATCATTGTGTAGATAACAGGATGTGAAAGCTGGTAACCTTGAGATTTGATATATTGTAGGACCCCGCTGTTGAGCATGGACTAGAGAGCGTCAAAAGATATCTATACCAGAAGGTTTACACTGACCGCAGCTTCTCTACCTCCAATCTCCCCTTTTGACAGAAGTTCTTTGTTGAAGATGTAGCCGTCTCCGTCAATCAAGACTGGTATCCATGTTCGATTTCTCTACGCTGGTGTGATTCATAGCAGACATATGCAAAGTGAGTCTCACCTGTAAGTTCCCCATCTCCCCTTTACACGTATCCACCTCCCTCCGGGCTGTTTCAAGCTCCTGTCGCAATGTTCCAACCGCAAGTCTCGTTGTATAATTATCCATCTCGAGTTCTGTTACCTGTTTCTTCAATTTAATGTTCTCCTCGAGAAGACGCTTCAGTAAGGCTTCTCGGCTGTTAGCTACTTTAGCGAGGTAGAATGCCAAAATAAACCTACCTTCTTGCTCCAGGGTTGAGGCACGCCTGCGATTCAAATGAGATTAGTCGCGCTTAAGAATACGCTACATACCATTGATTGAGTAACTCTTCACCATCTCGGTCGCCGCTACTCCTACCGGCGTCGAGAACGCTGCTCATGTACAAATTCTTCTTGATACTCGAATTCTCCTGTATAAAGTTATGATTAATTACTATATTCGCGTCTTTCAACGGTGCCAAGGTACTCAGTAATCCTCGTGGTTGTGGGGGAGTTCAAGCAACATCTTGGGCCCGTCTTGAAAACATGTCAAAGCGACCGGCCTCTCCCAGCAACTCGCAAGCCCTCGCAAAACGTGCTCGTGGTACTACTCCTCCCTCTAATCAGATTGCAATTTCAGTTCCGGCCAATACGAGGGAGCAGGCGTTGGTCAGGTTGGTCCATCGCGTCTCTGGAGCGCGTTTCAAGGCAGATTCTCATTCGATATAGAACAGTAAAGCGTACTAGTGGCTTAGAAAGCCCGATAGTCGCGTTAAATGGAGGGCACACTGTCGGTTCATTCATTGTTTACCGTTTTTGCTCGACGCTAACCTAGATCGAAGGGGGAGATTTTGAGCGCCAGATTCGACCCAACTGGACAAAATATTGCAGCCTGTTCCACTGATTGCTCAGTTTGTGGGTATCCCCTTCTATCAGGCGTTAAAAGCTAAACCATATCTTAGCATTGTGGCGGACATATGCCCCTTCTAATAACTATGGACAGCTACCTCATATTCATAAGACCGCAATCACAGACTTGCAATGGTCTCTTAACTCGCCGATTCTGTACACTGCTTCCGCGGATAAAACCATTATCATGTCGGATCTTACAACTGGCGAACGAGTGAAAAGGCTACGTGGTCACGGTGGCATCATCAATGCCATTGCAAGGACTGCGGCTGGTGCAAGTGGTATCGAACTGCTTGCGACTGCATCGGATGATGGCACTGTCAAGATCTGGGAAGGAGGAAGCGAAGGGACACGCTATAATGTCGCAGATTGGAGTATTGGATGTCCTGCTACAGCTGTTTGTTGGGGTCCTGACGGAAATTCGGTCTATATTGGAGCTCTCGACAATCTCATCCATGTAAGAATCCTCGATTCATCGCCGTGTGAAAGTTAATTACCTTGGATTTAGGTGTATGATCTTCGAAAAGGAGAGCAAGTAGCAGTCCTTGGAGGCCATACCGATACTCCAACTTCCCTCTCCTTATCACCTGATGGCAAGTAGAGCAATTGGACCAGTTTCACATCTTCAAAGCTAACCCACTGACTCAGGATCATATATACTTTCTCCTTCACTGTCATCTCAAACTATCATCCATGATATCCGCCCGTTCAGCCCATTGCCGACAAGAGTGTTCAAGGTGCTTCAAGGTCAGGGCGCGCAAATATGAGGTGGTAGAGTGACTCCTGCTTATTCTCCCTCTCTTACAGGTGCACCCGCTGGATTCGAGAATGCTCTGTTGCGTGGCGCCTGGTCTCGCTCAGATGGTGGTAGTAGAGTAGCAGTTGGAGGTGCCGATCGCACAGTCACTGTTTGGGACGTAGAAACTACGAAGATCCAATACAAACTTCCTGGCCATAAAGGGACGGTTACTTGCGTTGATTTCCATCCAAAGGAGCCCATAAGTGAGCTGTTTTCAAGCATTCACTCTCTGATACTGATATTCAAATTACTAGTTCTTACTGGGAGCAAAGATACTACATTGTTGTTGGGGGAGTTGGAGGAGTCGGCGTGATGAAATCAGACATTCCTAAAAAAGCTAGTCTCTCAGACGTTGCACGCTATATTTAAACCTGTCATATACAGAACATAGGTATTAGGACATTAAATTATTGAAGCATGAATGTTCGTGAACTCATATGCGGGTGGTCAATGCAGGTTGGAACCGTTCGTCTCAGGCTCATATCCAGTATCCGTGCTATAAGCACGAATACTCAAAGGCGAGGCATATCTAATGGTGGAGTCTCCAAAAAGATTTGCTCAGCCACCCCTTGCGGTCTTGCAAAAGGTTCCCAAACCTTTCATCCTCTCTCACGCAGCTATGCGGGGACTGGTAACTTAACAAACCTTTTCGACACCTCTGGATTCGCGGGAATTCAAATAAGAAACATTTCAGAACAGTCAGGTATCGAGTTAGAGGACGGTTGGACGTTGAGGTCCAGTTGTATCCTAACAAGTGGTCAAGTTTTCCTGTGGAAAACCCCTGGACAACCTTGGGACGGATGGTCCAAAACGCATTTCGAAATTTTTGATGTGTTGGTGCCGAAGCCAGGCGAGTAGAGACACCTGTCGACCTACATAACAGTCTAACAAATATTTACAGAAATTCTCTTGGTTGGTACCGGGGAGAGTTTGATACTTCCGCCTCCATCAATTAGACAATACCTGCATGAAATAGGCGTCCGTATGGATTGCATGGATACTGTTGGTTATTCCTTGGCTGCCGTTGAGCTCCCCCTAATCGTTTCACAGAGAAATGCTTGCTCTACCTACAATCTTTTGAGCGAAGAAGGTCGCAGAGTAGCCGCTGCCTTACTTCCCCTATCTCCTAGTGTTTGGTAGCCGGTAGTACCATCCTCCAACCCCCAACACTATGACTCAGCTCGCCCAGATTGTCCCAGTGGTTCCCAGTCCCTTGCATTGGGCTTTCTGGTCATCCCGCCATACAGTTTATAGTCTCCTAGAGTCGTGTGCCTATCAAAGAGATCTGCCATATAGCAAATACTTATCAACATTTATAAGTTTATTTAACCAAAATTATTTTGTATCTTTAGTTAAAACAGCTACGATTATTGGGCGCGGCGGTAAAAGGCGGCAAGGTTGCTTCACAGGAGGAATGCCTTTTAAGGCTGCCCTCTCCCATTCCGAACCAGATGAGCTCACGGAAACATAACAAGCTCAAACCCAACCACAAATCACATAGAGAGCGGAGTCCGTCCCCATACAAATCGAGCGATTCCGAAAATGAGCTGGACAACGACGAGAGAGCTTATAAACCCACATCGCCAGCCCAATGGTCCCATCATCGACACTCCATTGTAACTGGAGTAAACGGTACTGTTAAATCAGAAGGAGCAAATTCCGGGAATCAGGCCCAGTTCGGCCCCGCATACCGCTCACCAATATCTGCCCTACCTCCAGAGATGCTCATTCATATCTTCCGACAACTTACGGACACATCCCATCTCTACAAATGCCTATTTGTGTCCAGCTTATGGTGCCAATGTGCGGTCGAATTGCTGTGGCTCAAGCCTCACCTGACAAAGAAGAGGACTTTCTTCGCCTTTCTCGCCATTATTAGCCCTGGGTTTAACCCTAGGGCTATAGAAAGAGAAGACACCAGCGCATTCACATCGACAGAAGCTGTCGTCAACGGTCAACGGCAAAACATACAACGTATCGAGCAACCGACGCCAGAATCTTCGCCACAGAAAGGAAACCCTAAACCCGAGCCATTATTTCCATACGCGAGGTTCGTTCGTCGTCTGAATCTTTCCGGCGTGGCAGAGGAGGTCAAGGACATGCACTTCCTTTGCTTAGCAGCCTGCCATAGACTGGAAAGGCTGACGCTGAATGGATGCGTACACTTGACCGATAAATCCCTATCAATTCTTTCGGGGATGGTCAATCTTATTGCCCTAGATCTCACCGGCGTCGTCGATGTGACAGATGCAACCCCCCTCGCAGTGGCTGCATCATCAAGCAAACTTCAGGGTGTCAACCTAGAAGGATGTAAGAGGGTCACTGACACTGGAGTTACGGCCCTAGCCGATAACTGCCCTCTACTCCGACGGATAAAGCTATGCGAGCTGGATTCCGTCACCAATGTTAGCGTATCAAGGCTAGCTCGTAACTGTCCACTTCTTATTGAGATAGACTTGACATCTTGTACAGCAGTCGGCAATGCAGCAGTTAGGGATATATGGTCCCACTGCTCCCACTTGCGAGAATTGAGACTCTCTGGGTGCCTTAATGTTACGGACGTCGCCTTTCCCGCTCCACAGAGGATATCTGCTTCAACTCAATCTAAACCGGAGGGGCTGCAGCAATCAGAGGATCACTATGCGAAACTTGTGATACCAGTGCTCCCACCATTACTGCTCAAGACTCCCCTCATCCATTTACGCCAACTTGACCTAATGTCTCTGCGCATTACTGATGATGCCGTAGCTGGCATCGTCTCCAATGCTCCGAAATTAAGAAACTTGGTTCTGGCCAAGTGTTCCTTACTTACGGACGCAGCCGTGCAGAGCATTAGCGAACTTGGGAGACACCTACAAATTCTTCATCTCGGTCATGCAGCGGCTATCACGGATACAAGTATCATCAATCTAGCGAAGTCGTGCGTCAGATTGAGATATGTCGACCTGGCATGTGAGTCGAACCTGACTGACCCCGGAACTAGACTGAAAGTGGTTTGTAGGTTGCACATCTCTTACGGATGAGTCTGTAAGGGCCCTAGCTGCACTACCGAAACTTCGACGCATTGGATTAGTTCGAGTCATCAATCTCACGGATGAAGCCATAGAACATTTGACCCTCCGGTACAGCACTCTGGAGCGGGTTCACCTCTCCTACTGTGAACATATAAGCATTAAGGCCATTCATCTATTGCTTCGTCGACTTACCAGGTTGACCCATCTGAGTCTGACCGCAGTTCCTGCGTTCAGGCGTCGTGATCTCCAACAATTCTGCCGTCCACCTCCTTCTGTGCGAATCATTCCCTTTCCTGATCGTTTCTGGTTGACTGAAGACTCTAACAGTCGTTCAACGATATACAAAGGGCCGCATTTTGTGTCTATTCGGGAAACAGCATCCATAGACTCAAAGAGTACCTCGATGGCCTAGCCCCCAGACAGTACGAGCGAGGTAGACAACCAGAACCGTATGACAGTCCACCAAACGCGTTCCCAACCAGTGATCCTCAATTGTCTGAGACGGATGATGAAGGGAGGGATATAGAGGACGAAGGGTCTAGGCTTTATACTCGTACGGGACATCTCCCTAATTATTTTGATTTACAAGACTAAAAACAGACGCTCCATAGGGAATTTTCCACATTCCTCCATGTTCCCTTCATCGAATCTCCATGCAATAGGCAGGAACCAAGCAAGTGCTGGAACCTCGAGAGGTGGCACGAGGCCGCCAGGGTCGACCTTAGCGGATACCGACGCACAACCGCGGGACGCTTATGCGGGTATGACACTTTTGGATAAAAACAACACCATCCTTCGTCAACGAGCCTTATACAGCGGCGCGCCTAGCCCTGTCGTAGGGGCCCTTATGCAATCCCGTCTCCAGCGTTCAACTATGAGGGACGAAAGTGCACCACCCTCAGATATAGCAAATGCTACTGGAGCAGAGGTTAGAAGACCATATCATCTATGGTTAACATCGGACCCTCGGTCTCCACAGACCAACGGCACCTCCACCTTATCGACTTCCCATTCACCCGCCGAAACACCGAAGAATGGAGGTAGATCTTCCAGTCTTCTGCATTTGATCGGTCGGTCCCGCCCATCGGGCCCAACACGTCGCCGGGCCAATGTACCCTCAGCCTTAAGCCCTGCAGCCGACGATACAAGCATCGATCGCTCTAATAGCGTACCATCTTCATACCCTTCCGATACCCATGACAGACCTTCAAGAGGGTCTCCAGTGCCTGCCGGACCAGTTGATGAAATGACCTTCCAACTCCCAGGTTATGACATGTCTGACTCCAGCCGGGAGGGTGACGCGGACATGGACGGAGAAATGACTGGGGACGGAATCAATGGCCTATCTAATCCACTTCTTAGGCCCGGTGAATCCACCTCGGTACATGGAGAGTGTGATGCCGACGGCGGTTCGCCTAGATCGAGACCTGGTAACGGTGCACATAGAAATAGTAGGAAAGACATCCAAGGAGAGAGCAATGGTTCATCGTCTGTGGTTTCTGCGGATGCTTCGGGCTCAGGTACCCACTCCAGAAACTCGACGCCTTCACCATCACCGGGATACGGAAAAACACGAAGAAGTTTGAAGAACACGCTCACTGCTGCAGAGCGATACACTGCCTCGTTCTTCAAAGGGAAAGGGAAAGGGAAAGAGAGTAGCAACGACAATAGTCCCAGCGGGAGTCCTCATATCTGAAGTGGAGGAGATGGGCTGTAATACTGCCCTAAATCATAGACAAGTTGTTTAGGATGTATTCATGTGTTATTCAGGAACATCGGGTATAAATAAAGTATAAATGGCTATCGCGCAAGCACGAGTAGCAGTAGCAACAGACTTGTCATTAACCATAATTCCCACCATGAAGAGTTGTCACTATGTTCGAAATCTTGTGCCACTTTTGGATATGCAGGTACCTGATAGTATTCGCATGTGTCTGGCGTGTGGTTGCGATCACCCTGAAAAGCAGGGAGGCAATCTAATGCTGCCAACTGAAACTGCATGCATGCGTAATCTCCGATAAGCTCGTCATAAAATGCATGTTCGGCATTAATATCGTTTCCTCGATACTGAAAATATGTCTTGAGAATAACAGCTTGGGCGAAAGCCTGGTAGATGCTTTCAGTAACTATGAACGAGAGGCAGAGAAAGATATCACCTCTTCCAAATTCTTGAGAGAGTATAGATCTGTTACACAAGAGTCTTTCTTGACAGAATCAACCCACAGAGGCGAGGAGCTGAAGACAAATAGAGATAAAGAAAGAGCATGCGCTGCCTCGTGAATCCATGTGCCAAAGGTGGGCTCCCCAAACAATACGACTACGCCACCTGACATCATGCCATGAGGTGCGCGCGACTGTCTGGGCGAGGTGGAAACAGGCGACTGGGACGACGCAAGGCCTTCAACAGGCGGATGCAACTGAACCAGGGGAACGGTTATCACAGCCTGGATATGCCTTCGGAGAGATGGTGGCACACGGGAGAAATGAGAAAGCAGGTAGTCCCAGCGTGAACCAATTGATCTTTCGAGACTGTGACTTTCTCCCTCTTGAACCAGCGTGCTTCCCGATAAAAGGGAGTGCCCACCATTGCATTGGCAAAGTATCCACGATTCAGGAGAGCCATCAGCTACATCATCGAAGCTTACTCGGATAGCCTCGAGCTCCAAGCCTGTGGTCTTTTGACAGAACTCTGTCGAATACTGATAACATGGGCTTAGTTCTTGCTGCTCCTTTTCAGAGCGACCGTAGTATCTCTCAATTCGATACGTTGAGGCCGGGAGATGCTTGTACAGGAACGGTGTCAGGCGAGCGTTGAGATTGCCATCGTATAGGAGAGACTTGTTGATCCCAGATAAAGATTTCGAAGTAGCGGCATTTGATAAACCTATTATAGCGAAGCTTGCTATATGTGTAAGCACTGCAAAGGAGGGGGGAACCATTAGCTGGCCTAGCACTGGCGTTGGCGTGGCCTCCTCAATGCTTCAGATTAAGATCAACAGTGTTATGAGAGGTCCTACAGTTCGTTCATAAATCGTTTCCGTGCATCCAGAGTGTTTGGAGAAATTAGAAGAGGCAGACAGAACCAAGTTGTTGAACCACAACTACGGCCACTTACGAAACCGACACGCGCTCTTCTGCAGCGAAAATTGGGTTTCTACAATGTCTAGGGGTGGAAAGCGCACAATAGTTTGCTCACATATCTCTAGCGCGTTCAGTCAACCCACGTTCTATACTGTGCCTCCAGCCCGGGTCTCAAGACATGGTCAACAACAACAACCGTCGATGCACGCGTCCCAAACGCTACTATCTAAGATAAAAAATGGGACAGAAGGGCAAGATTCAACCAAAAACGGTGGTCGAACGAAATCTAATTCTGCTGGGTTCTCGCAAAGCCTCGAAGAACATGCTCTTCAGGCCTCAATTACCTCTCTTCCTCTTTTAGGGGACATGCTACTACGGATCACACATTCTGGATATGTCCTGGAGCTCACGCTCTTGGACTGGTTGGACGGCTCTCCCGTCTGTTGGGAGTTTTCAGAACGTATCGTACCCATGCCAGCGATAGTTCTGTCGTCAGCCGATGCAAACCAGCAAACCCTAGTGCGTGGTATTCACGCGGCTGCTTCATCTCAAGGCAGGGAGGCGTTTGTCTACGTTCTGTTGGAGGGGGGCACACTTTTTCGACTTTCGTTCCCTTTGACCACGCCCTTCTTTCACGATGAGCATTGGATCGCGAAAGGGGGCTGGGTCCAAGAATTCACATTACCTTCGACGGTTGCAAGACCCCTTGCAGTGAACGGTTGTGGCATGCACTTACAAGGAGAAAGAACTATCGCAATTCCGGTCAACTC
>WSTN01000123.1:0-29938 GCA_019623675.1 Serendipita sp. 398 | reverse complement strand
GTAACAATGACTCCTCACGTATGGATTATACAGTGCGTACTCGACACTGTCGGCTCATTGAGGATATAATCGCAGGTGGGTTTCCTTCCTTTACGAGATCATTACCATCCCCAGATCATCCACCAGAGAAATGAAATGAACAGCAAAGAAACCTACCAATCGTCGTGACCCGGTCGACCTTGATCAAGAGCTCTGTATTGGTTGTCGAATCAGCCAGGCTAGTTCGCCCAGTGGTCGAAATAAAAGTCAAAGGTAGGGAGCAAAAAAAACGCGACAAACTATCAATGGTTCCCTGTGGATTCCGAGTCGAGAGTTCAGCAACGGTCAACGTTCCTCCCGACGCGCTCGAAGCGTAGTCGACGCGTCTTTGCTTCGTGGCGCGCAAAGGAGACTCGTCGTTCTCAATTATTTTGCGCTTTATAGACGACTGGACGCTTGTAATTGACGTTGTCGCTGGCATTGCGCGTCGTAGTCGATCAGTCGTGGAAGGGTCCAAAGAACAAGTAGCAATGGACCACCGGTATTCGATTCTAAAGCCAAATGTTCGTTTAGATTATTGTTACTCTAGAGGACTTCCATTCAGCGGTGATTTGTGGATACATATGGGATTAGAGCTACTTGAATTGGAGCGTTGCAAGATCAGCATGATGGTGACGACGAGAGGACAGGAAATGAACTAATAAAGTTGAGACGAAGAAAGAATAATCATAAAGATGTAGTGATCGATATAGAATGGTCAAACCCGCCGCCCGAGGATACTTCACTCCAGAGGGGGGTATTCTACCCATCGACGGTATATCTGTACCGCAAACAGGGGCCTTCAAGTGGCGACGAGCGTAGCTACCGCTGCATGAAGTGGATGGGAAAATTTGGTTGAGGATAATCGTCAAACTCCGTACTCGCGTCTAAAAATTTGCGAAGGCGTTGGACTTGGAACGACAGAAACATGACAATAATTTGCATCTTGACGTCCATGTCCGCCACAAGTGAATGCAAGAGATCCGTACATGTTTCCAGTGCCTGTTCTCTCGTATCAGTGAACATATGACCTGTGAGTGGGTTCCAGAATATCAGTGGTTGGATCTCGAGACCGATGAACTCAAAGATACGAACCTTGACTACCAAATTCTTTGAGCTCGTCAATCAGCTCGCTGAATTCGGAGCACCAGCCCAGCACACCGAGCTACAAAGAGCAGAAATCAGTACCGGCGTGAATGGGTCAGAATACAGGGGTTTGGGCTCACCTGACCAAATGCTTTGTATTGTTCCATTAATACATCGGGGGCGGATTTCAGGGCATACATAAATACCGCGTTCCGTTCCACAATAACCGGTTCAGGAACGTAAGTTGGTTTAGGTGAAGGAGCGGGTGGTGGTGTCTACAATGGTGCGAAATATCAATTAGCGATTGAAACGAAATAACAAGACAGTATATCGGGCTTACCTTTGCTTTGGGTGGTAGATTCTGCAAGAATACAACGACACAATTAGCTTCATTCGAGAAATTGGTTGCCAACATTTACTTACTGTAAACCACTGATGACCAGTATAGTCGGCCTCGGGTTCCCAATTTCCGCCGTAATCGGCAGCCATGACAGATGATAATCAGAAATAAGCGTTAAACTGTGAACCAGGTGAAGAAAGGGCCAGATGAAGGACTATAGCAGTTGATAAAGGTAGAAATAACAGCGGTAGTGGCGCTTAGAGTTCTACAACCAAGTCGGATGGTGAAGGTCGAGCCGACGGTCTGCGATACGATGGAGACCGAGAGACGGGGTCTACAGGATAATACACTGCAGCCGAAGAGGAGTTGTTCCTTTTGACCGCAGGTGGGATCACCTCGAAAGTGGGAGTGGAGGCGGCGAGATAGATAGGAGGGTTGAAGTAGTCTTCGTACGAAAACGCTGGTGGTGGCTGATTGGGCTCGGATTGCTGTTGTTGGTGAGAAAAGCCGTGAGGAACTGGGAAGGTGTGGTGATGATGCGGGAAGTAGGTAGTCGTAGAAGGTGCAGTGACTGGTGTCTTTAGGATCGGGACCAATCGTTCAGGTGATCTGGAGGTGAGAGGCAAGCGACCTGCAACGACGATGTTCTTCTCCTTTAATAAGCTTTCGGAAGATTCCGTGGGCTCCGAAAATGAACGAGAATGGCCACTATCGGATCTTGACCCGCCGATGCTGCGACTGAGCACTCGCTTTCGGAGTAACGAGACTTTACGATGTTTCTATATTACGACAGCACAATCCAAACACGGAATGATCAGTATATGCATATTATGACTATTTTGTCTTTGACGCACTGGGGGAGGATCGAGGCTTTGTGGGCGTCCACGCTTAATAGTCGACTCAAATTGTGTCACAAATGGATTACTAGCGGTCCGGAATATACTCAAATTTCCCGGGAATTTTTCTGGTTGGAACGAGGTTTGTTGGGGAGTTTTCGGACCGTTTTCCTCTTCCTCGTCTGATTCCTCTTCTTCTTCACTGGTGACACTGAGGCTGATTCGCTTTTCCTGCGCTTTTCGCTGGATTTTCCGGATCGCTTCCTCAATCGCCTCCTGCTTTGATAATCTGGGCTGGAAGGGGGGTGGTGGCGGTGAGATGCTCACAGAGGGAACCGGAGGTAGCTCTGGAAGATCGTTTGCTGGCTGGCTGCGGATCGTTCGTACTTCGTCCTCGTCGTCTGTGATGGTCCCAAAGTACGAGTCCTGATCTGGAATAGATGGAATCGTCTGAGTGGGATCAAAGGTGCTATGAGACTTGATCGTATAGAGCGACTCCACCCTGCCACCACCACCACCACCATTTGCCTCGTTGTATCCGTGTGGCATCCTTCGTTCTGCCTCCCGTCTCCAGAACCTCTCAAACTCCGAAACTCCGCTGTCCATCACCTCCTGAATCGGGATCTGTGGTATGGGCCGCGTTGGCTTGGGCGGTCGGCTCGATGTTGTCGACGCCGTTGAGGCTGCAGATGTGATAGACACAGAGTCCGACGTCAAAGCAGGCGTAGCCTCCTCCTGTGGCTCCTCTTCGACGATTTCTGGCATCAGGTTCAGCGGCTCAGCCTCTTGGAAGATGAGCGTCCGGCGACGACCTCCTGGTCCTTCGGGGGGCAATTCGAGCACTAGTCTGTCGGAGAATGAAGTCATGTTTAGCGCTTCCCCCGCCAGCCTCTCAAGCTCTTCGCGAAATTCGGAGATCCATTCGGGAGCTACCTTGCTTGCAACCGACTGTCTTGTCACAGCACTCGAAGGAGGAGTCGGAGCGATGATTGCTATTCCCGTGCTGGAATCTGACAGTACTTCCTCTTCCTCCTCTTCCTCTTCCTGCTCCTCTCGATGCTCCTCTGGTTCGACAGGAGAAGGGATCATGTAGCTTTCGATATCTCCATGTAGATTGAGTTGCAATGCCGAGGTATTGTGATCCGGATCGACGAGGGATGGTGCTCCACGAATAGTCGGTGTCCTCGCTGAAGGAAAGGCGAAGAGATCGCCAGCTTGGTGTGCCGGTGATTTGGTAAAGTCGTTGATATCAAACTTGGAGGCATCGAATAGTGGGCCCTCGGTTTGGAATGTCGGAAGGGTGAGTTGGGGAGCCGCTACAACTGGAGGCTCTGGTTCCGCAATGGGCGATCTGACCTCTTTGATAAAGCTCAGAAGACGTATCCTAGATCTCCCATTAGTGCCTCCAGTGATACGGCTAAAGGCCTGTTTCATCGACGATGTGACCACCGTAGGCGTTCGTGACCCGTCTGTCTGCGTCTCGTCGTCTGCGTCGTTGTCTTCTGGTTCTGAAGTGACTGTCTGGACGGGCGGAGCGGCGATCTGGAGGTGTAATGGAAGTGGTTTTGGGGGTACTGGAGGGGGTGTGTCGTCTCTGTCGTCGATGTCCACGTCCACGGTGCCTTCGATGATATCCACGACGGGCGCAGGCGACTCGGATCGAAATGGGTCCGAGTCTAGGAGATCAAAACGTGAGCCGTCGGAAACTGCGTCCAAGTCGTCGTGGGTAAAGTCTGAATTGTATTTACTGTAATGGTAGATGCTGCCTGCGCCGCTCTGGTCACTATTGTTGCGTTTGTGGTGTAGATGGTTCTGAGGTTGTTTTGGAGTCTTTAGAAGCGAAAAACTACCGCTCCTGGCGAGAGACTGAAGCGAAGAGCGGATGGCGGTCTGTGCACCTGCCGCAAACGAGGGGCGGGCAAAGTGTTGCAAATTAGAAACTGGGGGATGCTGTTGGTGATGGGAAGAATGCTGTTGAGACTGTCCCTCCCGTTCCTCCGAATATGGGACCACTGTGCTCGACGAGTGTTGCCAACGAGGCTTTGGTGAGGGCAATGGCTGCTGTGGCTGCTGTGGCTGGCTCGCGCTCTTCCGGTGGCGATACGTCCTCGCTCCTGGTGGCCCGCGATGGCCTCCTGTCGTTGCTGCTGTTCCCGCCTGGTGCTCGCTATTCGCGCTGTCGACGTGTAGTCCAGCTGCGACGGTTGAAGATGACGCTAAAGACAGCGAGGGCCGCGAACGAGGGGTGCGAAAAGGTCCTAATCCCTTTATACTGCTCGCAGGGGTAGTTGGTCGAGAAAGTTGTCGAACCGACATGATTTTCAGCTCTTTCCAAACAATGGGTGTTACGGACGATTTCTTCGCTCCACGACGCTTGTCTTTACGCGTATATACGACCACCGCCTACCAACATCACTTTACCGCGTGGTCAACGGCCGGGCTGCTTCAATCGTCCAAGATGTCAGAATAGAATAGAACAGCTCCCGTAAACGTGTAAATCGGCCTACCTAACCGCTAGGTCGACTCCCTTGGCTTATACACTCGTCCCCCTTTCTTGCACTGGATCTCAAATGCGTATCTACAGCAGATTGAAAGCATGCACCATCCGCGTCTTTTATTAAAACGAAAGCGTTCACTAGAGCTCCGCCTCCCACCATCCAACGCCTTCACTGTCCCATTCCTCCGAGTCCTCACGTTCGTCCCTATCTCCTGCCGTCCATACCTCTGCTCGCTTCGTCCTATCCCCAAACCCTGATAATATATCCTTCGCCAGTATATCCTCGTCCACTCTGGGCTTGATCGGGGAGAGCTGTAGCATTTCCCTCATTTCGTCCGGCAGATCGATTTCCACTTGTTCCGCTTCTAGCTCCACGTCACCGGTTTCTTCTTGATTGTGCCGAGAGGTCCATCTCAGCTGAGGTTTCGGTAGGGGCTCGAAGTTGGTGTCATCATCATCATAATCCTCGTCATCTGACCCTCCAGGAGAGCCCCTAGCCTCCGAGGGTTTCAAGGGACCCTTCACCTTCCACCCAACTTCTAGAATTTCCATTTCGGAGCTCCCGGTGGTCCCCTCTTCCTCCTCTTCATCATCGACAGTCAACTGAGCACCATACTTTTGGCCCTTCTTTTGTTTTCCGAGCCCTTTCCACTGTTTGGGATTGGTGCCCTTGATAGGCGTAGGTGCCAGGAGAGGCTGTGAGGACATCCGAGGCAATTTTGGGACTGATCCCTCTGCCAAGTTCATACCCTCATTCTCTTCATCACCGGGGTCACGTTGGGTCAACTCAGAGGCTGAATTCGATCTTCCATCCTTATTCAATGGCTTTCCTTTTCCAAATAGACTCATCGTGACAGGCATTGACACAGTTCGAGCAGTCCCTTTTCCAGGTCCTGCTGTCACTGAAGGGAGGATGTCATCCTCCTCATCCTCATCATCGAACATGGGCTTATAAACAGCCCCGTTCTGTATCAAGGGCTTTACAGGTGACGGTTCGAACACCTCTTCTTCATCCCCGCCGCCAGTGTCCGTCAAGCTGATCGAACCTGCCCGGTGGCTTCCAGAATATAGGCTAGAAGCTGTACCACCATTACCATTATTGAATAAATTCGTGGTAGTATATGTGGAAGGAGCGCCGAATAGGCCAGGGTAAGACGTCGAAGACGGTCGATTCATAGATCTCCGTTTCTTCTCTGGCAAAGGTGGGTCCCAGATCTCATCTCCTCTCATCCTCTTTCTTGCTGCTGTCTGTGGTGAATAGGAAGTAACTGTAGGGTTTGGTGGTGCGAGGGATGAAGCCATAAAAGGATTTGGCGAGGTAGGCGGTGATGGAGCAGTATTACCAGTTGTAGTCTTGCTCTTCTTGGGTGATGAAAATAAATTAGGGAATGCTGGAAATTCTGGGATAGACGAGGATGGCCTTCGTGTCGTTGATGGATCCAACTGGCTGGGTTTCTTGACAGGAGAAAAGGGATTTGGTCGCGCAGATTGTGGTAGAGGGTTTCTTTCATTCTCAGTAGCCTGTGAATGTTTGATGATAGACGTCGAGGCGGGCGCTGCTACGCCACTCTTGCTCGAAGTTGCTACATCAGGTTTTGTCGATGCCTTCGACAACACTTTGAATCGCTTGTACTTCTCGGCTTGGATGTAGTAGATTAGGGATACGAAGCTTAAATGATCGTTTGGTGCTGAGAGAACACTCACGAAGACCAGCGACTAGCTTGATGTCCTCTGGTGTGGCCTTACGACTATGGTTGTTCTGAAACTCCTTCTCCCATTGTTTAAGTTCTGCCCTTAGACTCTGATACTCCGCGCTCATGAAGCTGTGGGGTCAAATGCCTGATATGGAAGGAAGCAACATCACTGTGAACTCAATTCCGCTAGGAGGTAACAGAACAGTTGCGTAAAATCAGATATCAACGTATGATCTGTTGATTAGAGAGCCTACTAGTTTTATACACCATATTCCCGCTGATTTAGAATGTATTTTGGTTTCACAGTGGCATCGAGCACCTGTGTGTTCTCCTCATATCTCAAGCATATTAAAGAGATAATGTAACCCGACCATTGGAACTAGAGCAAGGAACGAAAGTTCTCGTTCCAACGAGAGTAGACCGGTCACAATTTTGACAACTTGGGCGAAGGGGTGTAACATGCAGGATATACAGATACAGTAGTTCACTATCGATTAATCAGCTCTTAGAACCAACGCTTCTTGCTGCAGCCTCTGCGTTCATTGCCATCCATGCCTTCTCAACGAGACCCAGCATCTTGTTCATGTCAGAGGACCAGTCATTCATCACATCTTCGGCACCTCTCTTTTGTCGGAAATTGACAATCCCTGCTGGTCTGTCGATTCGTGCCCACACCATGCCAGACACAACCAGTCTGCTGAGTACTTCCT
Organism: Serendipita sp. 398; assembly: GCA_019623675.1. NCBI lineage: Eukaryota > Fungi > Basidiomycota > Agaricomycetes > Sebacinales > Serendipitaceae > Serendipita > Serendipita sp. 398. The sequence goes on along the minus strand of WSTN01000123.1, from coordinate 22,757 downwards.
CAGTTTTGTCCTTGTCCAGCATTAGAAGCTCCGTAAGCCTCTGAAGTGATATGCGGGAATAGTACTCAGCGATAACACGGATGTTCTGAAACAGGGTTAGGAGTGACCAGAAGACTCGCAACGAGAAATCATACTTACATGCTCTGTGACACGCGTGTGCAAATCTTTATATCGCTTCTCTCCCGTAGGCCCGCTAAAGACATCCGATTGGGTCAAGATAGGACCAAAGTATTCCTGGATGCCCGTCCACCGCATGAGCTCTTTTGTAACGAATCGCTTGACCAAATTGCTAAGAGGAATGAGTAATTTTGGAAGCATGGTGAGTAATCCACTAACTAATGCGCCTCTCTTCGAGGTTTGCTGAGTGCTGGATCAATGTAGAGTCGGTTGATCATGTCTGATTGCTCGTTGTCGTGTGGCGCGAGAATTAGATAATAGACAATATGTTCCAAGGCCTAAAGCCATTCAGCTAGGAATGATAAGCAGATGATAGGTATTCTTACAAGACGAGCAGCGCCTTCTTGATCCTCTTGAACTGAGGGCATTTCCCAAATCTTGTAGAAGCTTTTAGCCACTTCGAGATATGAGGAGTGTCGTAGCGAATGCTCAACCATTAGTTGATGGAATTTGAGCTTCAGGTCCTGTTGTAGTTTGTGAGAGGGGAGGCATAGACTTGCTGCGTCCATGTACACCGACCTTATTTTCTGGCTTATTAATAAATCCTTCGTTAACCTTTTTGGATCCGATTCGCATCTTGACCCAGTCAGCTTCCCCATCCGCTAACCCACCAGCGGCGGCCGCTTGTTCGTCTTTGAGCTTCGCTACCAGCATCAGCAGCCTCATCTGCTCCAATAGTATTTCTATCTTCTCTTTCAGTTCCATGGAAGAATATGTTTCCACTTGGAGTTCTTGAAGGAGATCGGATGCAGTTTGTAAGGATTCTGCCGGTTTTGGAGAATCCTTCTCGGGTTTCTTCGCAAGCTCTTCGTGATATAACGCAAGTGCGAGCGTAACCCTTGCTCTTGGAGTCTCAAGAAAGATCTATTCCAGATTCAGAAGATATTCGCAGGGCGTAGAGGTTGGGCAAACCTTTCCTTCAGTGACGTTCCGTAAAGCACCAATCCATTCAAGCCAAGTCTTGACCCCTTGTTTCTCCTTGATAGCAGGAAGCCACTCCATGACTAGATCAATCATAGCCGTTACGGACGTCTTGAATTGGCCATGCTTTTTCGACAATGCTGTTAGGCATTCCAAGACAAACGAGTAGTCTTTACTCTCATATGCGATATTTATGATGGCTTGAACAAGGAGTGTGGTCGATGGTGCATCAGATGCCTAAATCTCCGATCAACGACTAACCAGCTGACAACCAAACCAATAACCAACATTTCGAGTTTGCTTTTCCAGCGACATCAATTTCTCTGCAGCACCCTTCCAGTTTCCTGCGCCCTAGAAACTCGTTATTCACCAAACTGGATAGCATTTCCTGAATGGGTGGCTACCTTTCCCTCATCCCAAGCCACAGAAATAGCGGCTTTCGCCTCCTCTGAATAGTCTTTCGTCTTCTTTCCTGGTTCAGCCATTGCTTATACGTGATTTGGCCGTGACAGAGGTGTTCAAAGTTTGGTCGACGCGCGTTCACCACTTGTGATCCACAAGATTAACACCGTTTCATGTATCATTGTGAATAATGCATTGCGTAAATGATGATACATGATTTCTTTACTCCTCTACTTCAATCGGTACCTGTCCCTGTGCTAGCGTCGGGGCGGCAGACAGGGAGCCTATGACCTCCCTACCTTCCCAGAAGCGAGGAAGTTGGTCTCCTGGAACAAAGAGCCTTTCTACACCTGATTCTTGTATCACCGCCATTCGGATTACACCTCCTGACGAGCCATCTCTCGACATTGCAAGAGCCAAGGCTATTTGGGTTGATGAGTGGGGTCGTAGAGCAGGTTCAAGATAATTCTTACTATTTTTTACAAATTCGATTGTTTGGTCTCTTCCCCATCCTTCTTGATATGTGGCATCACAGTAGCCATATACATAAGTCGAGCCAGAACCTAACACGCACTTCAGCGTCTTGGACGAGTTCAATACGAAACTACTGACCCCCGATAGCCCAAGGTTGTCGGAAAAGCCCACCACCCAGGGGTATATTGTACACGCTCGGTCCCTGCTCTTTATCCCATCCTGCTACGATGATTCCAGCGCTGAGTGCGTCCTTGTTCTCATAGCAAAATTTCTCGAATATTCTTGCTGCATTGTATACAGTCGGAGGTCTCTCCGTGCTCTGGGTTACGATCTGCAGATAATAATGAGCGAGGTCTGCAATAGCCTATAGACCGTTAGAGATATTCTTCGGGTACACTAATCTCCAAGTACCTGAGTATCAGCAGCTGAGCCGGAGCGACAGCAGTAGATTCGATCGTGGACGCATGTAAGCTTGTCTGTCACTCGATTGACCTGAAGGAGTATGTAATCATAAGATCAAATCGTATACAATTAGTACGTACAATATAGCTTCCAGATGTTGTCCTACTATCTGCACCAATTACGACGCCGCCATCAAACTGGACGGCCATAATGGACGTCTGGAAGGTTTTAAGTGGTGCAGTCGACTCAAAAGAAGTGAATACTTACTCCTAAGTTGACTTCTCCTGCTTTCAAGTGATGAATGTCGACAGTTTCCATCCTTACAAGACGTGCGGTGGTTTAAGAAGGACGACGCGTAAGTCCAACACTTCGATTCGTGATCGATGCAAACCATGAGGAATTTATACTGAGATACTCTTATAATGACATTGCTACGCGTATACAAGGAAATAAGGAGCGCCTAAGGTTATTGGGCGGGCGAATCTGGGTTCGCCTCCTGTCCATACTGGGCAGTGAACACGGGGTTTCTCGCCAAAGGAGACGATGCAACAGGAGCAAAAGCACCAGGGAGAGGAGGTGGTGCCATGAGACCAGAAGATGACGCGGTCCGATTAGCTGCGAATGTAGCGGCAGCGGTGTTTGGTCTTGGAGGGAGTGCAGAAGGACTAGGGGCGGATTGAGGAAGATAGGATCCCGTTAAGCTGGGGTCAATTCCTGGTGTGAAATTGTGGACTACAGGTGTTGTTTGAGCTTTCTCTGCCTGGCTCGCCTTGTTAAATTCTGCCCACTTGGGGCATTTGCGGTTTGTTTCTAATGAGGATTAGGGTATCAGCGGCAAAAACAAAATCTTCGACTTACTCATATGACCAACATCCCCGCAGTTTCCACATTTACGTGTGGTTTCTGATTTGACACTGGGCGAGGCCACTAGGAGTTCTCCGCCTTCCTTCGCAATCTTCTTGTTTTTCCGGTCGATTCGACGTTCTTGGTTTCGTTTAAGCTTAGCAATTTCCGTTTCCAAACTATCAAATTTTTAGGAGAGAGGACCGGGCCTCTAAAATCGTTACTCACTCTTTAGCGCGTTTCTCGTCTGTTTTCAGGTCGCCAGTAGGCAGAAGGGCATCCGCAGAGAAGTCCATTGATTTCATCTGCTCTTTTTTGCGGAGGTATGCAGCAATGACAACTTGATCTCGTATGACCTCAGGTCTCTGAAGGACGCCATTTTTCTACAAGCAGTCAGTAGTGGTTCAATATGACCCAAATCAACATACCTCGCGTCGGATAACCAGGATCTTATAACTAGCTTTCTCGCCAGGTTGTAAGCCTCCAATGGCGGGTAAGGAAGACTGGCTTGGCGATGGGGAGGCAGCAGAATCGATGGTAGCGGGGGTGTCCGCTACGCTGCTGACACGAGGACGCGGGTTAGACTTTTCATCCTCCTCGTCAGTTAGGTCAGGTGGCTCCTTCTGGCTGAGTGAGCGCATTTGCGCCTGCCAAATGCGCTCCTTTTCCTGGGCGTACACCTTCTGTTGTTCTTGGACATTGTATCTGTGGCCGGATTTATTCATCTCGCCCTCTGATATTGGATAATCAAAGATATGCTCATTGTCTCGAACAGGATCACTCACTTCCAGGCTTCTTCTCTCCTTCGCGTACGAAAACATCCTTCATAGAAACCTTGAGATAGCTGAATGCCTCCCCCCTGCCGGTGGGATCACCCTCTCCATAGAGCTTGAGCATTGCCTTGTGTTGAGCGGCTTGCAGTACGTTTTTGGTTGTCATCCATGGTGCTAACTGCTGAGTGATCGTCAAAGGAGTTCCATCCTTGGCCTTTACAATAGTTGCTTGTTCATCGTCTGGATCACCGGTGTCCGCACTATAACCCGCATCAAGCAGTTGTTGTTGCCCAACCTGCATACTCTCTGCGAGAACCACGTCTTCTGGTTTAACCATCTTTACAATGTTGCTTTCGTCTGGAATAGTGAGGTTGGGCTTAAGCCTCCAGAAGCCTTGGTGGGGACCTTTCCGCTGATATTCCATAAACTCTTGGAGATGCGCCTGAGGGATCAACTATGAACATAGGCCCAACCTAGATACTTCAAACAGACCTTAAGCCTCTGCTTCAGTTGCGTTTCATCTTGATCAGGGAAATACTTCGGGAGCTGCATAATGCGGATGCGTTCTTCCTCAGATCGCCGTAGCAGGCGGTAACAAATTTGCTGAAGTCGGCTCTTGGCGGTAGTAGTTATTTTGCGAGAGTGAGGACCAGGGATTTCCGTCACTGGAATTGTCTGCCCTAGCACGAACAAATGCCTGATTTCCCTGATATAATATTTGGACTCTCCGGCAACCGTGCTTCTGGAAGGGTGTAAGACAAGGCCTGTATTGCAAAAGACATGGCTCACCGAACCACAAGGAAATCCGTATCGTTTGGTTTGTGTTCAAAGATAGGGGCGCGGATCATGTTATTATACAAGGATGGGACCGTTTGACCAGGCGCAACCGAGCCAAGTTTGAGAAAGGGAGTGTCGTCAGACGGTTGGAGTACAAAGGGAGTCCCAAACTCCCTCTAGATAGCAATGAGATCGGTTGTATTCAAGAAGAAAGTCAGAATACCTTCGGTATATGATCGTCCTTCTCGTCTTTCTTCCGATAATAGTTCACCAACATACTACCCATTCCGAAATTGGATATGGTTGGCGGATGTTCCTCCTACACAATGATATCAGCCTCTGACGAACTAAGATATATCCACATACCGAGTATTCCCACAAAACAAATTTACTGGTATCCTTCAGAGTAAGGTCTCCTGTTCGTCGTAGACCTTCTCCGAAATCACCACCTTTACCCAACTTTCGTCCAGACTTGTCCTTGAGTTTTGGAGCGGTTTTGACTTTTTGGAACTTTATTTCCATATTCATTGGGAAATGGAGAGCCGAGCGATGGAATGACCGACACTCTAGCTTTGTCAGCCTGATCTTGTACTAGTAAAATATCAGTCTACAAGTGGGAAGAAACATTGTATATAACTCACGAACGGAAGTTGGAGCTTAAGCGCAGGGTAGGCATGCTCAACTTCTAATGCACCAAACGTTTGACGAACAAGCTTGGTCTCCTTCGCAATCTCGTATGTGTGGTCATTCGAAATATTAAATTTATCCTTCGGAATAGCTTGGCCAGCTTCGTTCCTGAACCGCTTTCTCATCCGGACTTCTGGACGTGGAGCCTCTTCTTCATAAGCATCTTCAAGGTAGCTCAGGTCGACCTGAGTGAAATCTCGGAAGGGAGTCTTTGAGTCCCAAATGATGCTTTGTGTCCATGTCCCAGATTCTAGCGTGGAATTCGTTGGGGCGGTAAGGCTAGGTCGGGGAGCCGGGCGTGTCTTGGGAAGGCTGCCAGGGCCTGAGTTCCAAACAACCGGTAGGTCTCATATAAACTTACGTTTTCGAGTCGTACATGATTGAGTCTTCCCATGTTGAGAGATTAATCATGTCGAAACTACGATCATCCATATCAATGTCCGCCTTGACAACTCCAGCGCGCAACTATCATATATAAGATTCAGAGGCAGGAAATTATACTTTATCTGCATACCTCGATTGCTTTGGCCAAATCGACGTCCAGGCTCGCCTCGGTGACGACTTTTTGTACGCGCTTTTTTTCCTTGTCCTTCTTAGCTTCCGCCACGAGGGTCTGAACGACACCTCCTTGATGCAGGCGCTTTTGTGGGAGAAAATTCTCCTCTGAAGATGCATGAGTTGCCTGAATATGACGAGAGTGGGCGTAGCTTACGGAGAGGGGGTATATCCCTTGACCAGATCCGCGGCGGTTTCTTCGCACGTTGACCGAATAAATCGACAAAGTCCAGAGGACGGTCCGGCGTGAAACTAGGGAAGAGCTCGTATACCGTCTTCTTCCGTTCCACCAGTCGTCGTGTCTTAATAATCTTCGTCCGCTTCTTTGGAGCCTGAACAAGGCCCATGGACGGAACAAGGGCGTCATACTTCGCATACTGCACTCTCCTTTGAACTTTGTTGTCCAGTAGTTCTTCGTCTTCAGACATGTCATCGTCCATGTAGCCCGACCCTTGTTGGTTGATCAAACGGGGTCCGGTCTGTATTCCAAGTTGATGAAGTCCGGAGCTGTCTGCTATTCCTACATCCCTCAGGGCCTCATCGAGGCCTAGCATGCCTCCAATGATATCGTTTTCGGACTAAAATTCATCATAAAATGTTTATCATGACGCTAAGGATCTATACACACCTGATTTGCCATTATTTTGATAATATGGTGGGCGATAACAGCGGAAGTAAGGAGGAAGAGAAGGCTGACGTGGTTGGTAATGAGTCAAGCACCACCGCTTACGCTTGACTCCCAGCCACCTCCCTCCTTTTTTCTCAAAATTATCTAAAAATGCCTCCCCGAAAGTCCACCACTCAGCAAATCGCGGAGTCCGTAGCTTCAGAATCCCGAGCTCAGTCTCGAGCTGCTTCCCCAGTCCAGGACGACGACGATGTATGTTTCGATACCGGGTCTTGGATGCTGAGCCAGTATTGACGCATTTTTCACGTATAGGAACCATTTTTTGATGCAATCGAGGAGCTCCAGAATCATGTGTGCTCAAAGACGTGATTGGAGCACTCAAGCAATGCTAACTTTCGGCAGGGTATCAACGCGCAGGATATAGCAAAGCTGAAGGTCATTATTACCTATACCTTCATCTTCTATTTCTCATTTCCCCCTAGTCTGCCGCCTTGAACACAGTAACCGGGGTGCGCATGACACCAAAGCGACAGCTCCTCAAAATTAAGGTGGGCCTAGGTCCTTGGAAAAGGGACGTGTTAACAGTTCTATAGGGACTTTCAGAGGCCAAAGTAGACAAAATTAAGGAAAGTTTATGTTTGTTGATGCAGGGCTTCAAGCTTACGATCAACAGGAAGCCGTACAGAAGATGCTGGTACGAGTTTTTATTGCCAGTGTAAGGAGTCGCACGAACTCGAGTTCCTAGGGGTCCTCCTTCTCTACAGGAATCGAAGTATCAGATAAACGCAAAAAGGTTGTCACCATAAGCACTGGAAGCAAATCCGTAGATAGTATCTTGGGTGGTATGTCTTAATCTCATCTATTACTCATCTATTGATCTTTCTTTGTAGGAGGAATTCAAACACAGTCAATCTCCGAAGGTCGATAGCTTGTCCTCTCCTATGGCTGGACTAACTCTCCGTAGTTTACGGGGAATTTCGCACTGGGAAAACCCAAATGGCACATACCATATCCGTGATTGCTCAACTCCCAGCTGATATGGGTGGTGGAGGAGGCAAAGTATGAACCGTTCGCTTCAGGAGATGTGACAGTAACTCACAACATCGAAGGTCGCTTATATAGACACAGAAGGTTTAATATATGAGTTCACTTCGCCATAGTGCTCATATATCCGCTGTAGGCACCTTTCGTCCTGACAGGATTCGCGCCATCGCAGATCGTTTTGGTGTTGATGGAGAGGCTGCTCTTAGCAACATTCTTTATGGTCCTTAGGTTCTATTTTTCCTTTGAGAGACTTACCTTCCAAATCAGCGCGAGCATTCAACAGCGAACACCAGGTCTGTACCGATGTCCTATGCTCCCAGTGAAGCTAACAATATATATCTCAGATGGAACTCATAAACGAAGCTACTAGCAGGTTCGCAGAAGAGAAGGATTACAGACTTTTGGGAAGCCTTTTGGTTTGAGTATGTGCTTAAGACTAATAGCGGGCAGATTGTCGACAGTATTATGGCATTATTCCGTACAGACTTTTCGGGGAGAGGCGAGCTCAGTGAAAGGCAGCAAAAATTAGCATCAGTATGGCCCACAGCTGCGCTGCATCTCTATCTAATTGAGCCAACAGATGCTTTCTAAACTCACTAAGATTGCTGAAGAGTATAACGTATGTCCAATTAATAGTATCGGTCCTGATGCTTATGCGTTGTAACTTGCAGATCGCAGTCCTTCTCACGAACCAGGTTCAATGTACTGTTTATATTCATGGTTTTCGGGAACGAGCTAAGAGAGAACTAGCTGACCCCGGTGCAACGATGACATTTGTCGCTGGCGGAGCATTGAAGCCTATTGTAAGCACACTTCTGTACGTCTTGCTCTATTAACATTCTTATAGGGCGGTCACATACTGGCCCATGCATCTGCTACTCGTATGTTCTTGCGTAAAGGTATTGATGTAACGAATCAATCCTACAGTATCGATGTTTTAAAACTATTCTTTAGGTCGTGGGGAAGAACGTGTCGCAAAACTTGTAGATTCCCCGGATAGGCCTGAAAGCGAGGCTACGTACAAACTAGACGAAGGAGGATGGTCTGATGTTTAGTTCTTGGGACAAGACACTTCGTTATATCCGTTTCCGTTTCCTGGTCGATTACTAGAGGCATTGTTGTACGCCTCCTTATTTCATTTTCAACATCATTGTTCTTTATCCTATCGGCGAATTGGCGTCAATTTCAATCTTGAAAGTAAATCGTCGACTGGAGATGTCCCCAATGGAGGAAGATCGTGTTCGACCATCCTTGGTAAGTTCAGGACATCTTCCACAACGCCTTTAAGAACTGCTCCCTGGAATCAAAATAGCAGTGATGAGCGATCTCTCGTAATACACTGTCATCCAGCTTACTTCATAAAGGACGCGATAAACTGCGTTAGCGATGGGAGCTTCCACTCCAACACGGTCGATGATCATTTTGTATCCCATTGAGGACTCTACTCCCTCAGCCACACTTCCAAGTGTCGTCAAGATATCATCTAGTGATTCCCCTTGCCCCAGACGGTAGCCAACTGTAAAGTTTCGTGATTTTTCGGAGCTGCACGTGAGGAATAGATCTCCGATACCCGCAAGGGATAGAAATGTTATAGGAGATGCACCATACGCTACTCCGACACGTGTTAACCTGTGCAGAGTGTCAGACAGTAGCGAAGGAAAGTGAATGCTTACTCCGCAAGACTACGTGTAATCAATCCTGGATATGGACGTTATAATTTGCCACTGATATACATGCGAAAGAGTACTTTCCCGCTCTGGCATTATTCTCATAGCCGAGCCCAGCTGCTACTCCGGCAGCGATAGCATAGACGTTCTTCCCGGCCCCGCACAGTTCAACCCCAATGGGATCATCATTCGTGTAACTGTTCACATACGTGCATCAGTGCAAGGAGCGTTGTTACCTGAGAGGGTGGTGGCTCACCAGCGGAACCAGGGCTGATGAAACACAGCTGCGGCTCGTTCTGCATGTTCAGGGGAGAGAGATGATACGGAGACCTGAGTTGGTTGTCGCTTGATGACTACGGAAGCGTTCAATGCGCAAGCGGGGCCGAGTGACTGACCATGATACTTACTCTCTTTCGCAAATGATGGTCCAGACTAAAGGGTATCATTAAGAGACGTCGAGGGATTCCATATGAAGTATGTGCTCACTAGGAAGACCGACATCTTGGCTATGTCGCTGCCACATTCGTCCGCAATAATCTCAAGTGTAAGCGCTTGTGTGCCCTTTTCAATCCCCTTGTTGACAAATATCAAGAGAGGGGGAGACTCTGTATCCAACATCCTGTGCATCTCCTTCAGAACGCCCCTAATCGTTGGACCAGCTTCTCAGTCAACGTTATTTAGACGACTGATTGGTCTACTCACCGAAGGTTTTGAGTCGGAATAGCAAACAAAACAACCCCGACGCTTGAGATGACATCCTTAGAAGGAAAATCTGGACCAATAGCTGTGATATTGGACGAGAAAGTATGCTCCTTCAGGTACCGTACGTTCTTCTGCTCTTGGTTCATGGATCGGACTACTTCAGCAGATCGGGACCATAACAAAACACTGGACCCCGCATCGGCAAGATGATCTACCAAGCCATCAGTGAGGGGAATGAAGGAGGTCAACGCAGCCAGGGCCGCACGATGCCTTACCGCTCAAACAGGAGCCAAAGTTACCACTTCCCAATACAAGAACCTTTGGCGTAGACATCCTACGCTGTATTTGTTCTATTAGAGGGAGCTATAGGTTTGAGAAAGAGATAGTCGGCAATAGAACCACCGCGTGCTTAAGACCACTCGATTGATCGTTTCACTACTTCGCATTCGATAATATACCAAATATTACACAGAAAATCGCAATGTTTACTAGTTGAACTCTTTACTCGATGGCACTGATCACAAATTAGTCTTGGGGCAATTATCGTCTCGTCATGTCGAGCTTATATACGGTTGTCTGCTGGTCCAATGTAAGATGTTCCTCTCCTCTCTCGCGAGGCAGCGACAGCAGCAGCAATGGCAACTGCTTCTGGAGGGAGCGTTGACTTTCGTGTTTCCCCACCTGGAATGAGGGTCGACGAGGGACCGTTGCTCTCACTTGTTTTGTGACCAGCTGCAGGAGACGTTCTGCCGCTCGTGCTTGGCGCAGGGGATGGATTGAGAGATGGAGGTTCGGGTGTGGGTAGGCTCGGGACAGTTTGGTGACTGCTTGCATGACTTGTTCCGCTAATACTATTGTTGTTGTGACCATGCTTGCTGCCAGTAGTGATGGAAGATATACTCGTTTTACTGCTCTGCTTAGAGTGGCCACTTCCACCGAGAATTCCAGTAAGGCTTGGGCGACGACCTTTCTTCGACCCGCCTGTGGCACCAAAGGAAGATGGTGGGGCACGACTAGCGTTGAGTTCTGAGGATGTTCGCTTCGACGAGGCACCTTTAGAGCCCCATCCTTTGAGGATACCTTTTTTTACCGCAGCGGTTGGCGTTATGGGAGTCGATACAGATAGATCAGGAGTCGCCGGGGGCGGGACTACATCGGTGAAGGCTTGAGAAGGGGAAGGTTGCCTATGGACCGGATACCTTGATTCCTGGTCGAAGTGAAATGGGTCCAGACCAGAGTCCGATCGGCGGTGTGTCGATAAACCAGATGGAGGGCGTGCATCAAGAGTCGATGATGGGTTAGGTGGTAGTCTAGGGACGGGAGGGGTCGTCGAGATGGGAGAAAAATAACCACCAGGGGAGGGGGGTACGGTGAAATTATCTATGAAAGAGGTTGGGGTCGAGGGTCTCCCGAGCTGGCTATTGGGGCCTGGAGACGCTGGAGGCAGCATACCGCCTTTGGAATTGCCACTCTTTCTCCACAAGTTTCTGATCCCTTTGACCGAGATGACAGATCCAGCACGATCAGCCCTCACAACCTTGCCTTCTCCATCTTCCGATGCGGCTGAGTCTGCGGAAAATCTGCTAGATACCCGTAGAGGCGGAGAAACGGGTGAGCTCAACTCTGTTACATCTTCCCTGTTACTCTCCCCCGACCCTGAGCGAAATGGGTCTGGAGAAAGAGGAAAAGCGGGTGAGATAGGTGAGGGGGCTGCACTGGATAGGTCGATCGGCGGGAGTAAAGTGGAGTCCTTAGTATAGGACGATTGTTTCTCTTCCTCTTCGTCCAACGGTATTGGGGGTAATGGAGGGGAAGACGAAGTAGAGGCGAGGACTTGGGCGAGAGCTTCCGCCCCGGGAATGGCATTGTAGCCACCTATAGACACTTGACGCCTTGACGCTTTTGTAGTTGGAACAGGGAGGGTAGCTGATTGGGGTACGATTGTATCCATTGAGGGACGGGATTCACTAGGAGTCCTAGCGTCAGAATTAAATAATTCTCAGTAAATTGCAATTTACATATTATTGGTTTCGCTTGTTGGCAATTCGTCGTTTGCTTCAAAGACAATAGTGGGACCTCCATCAGTTGGCGATGCAGGCTCAGGCGATTCGACAACGCTCGACTGCTGTTCCATGAAGTCCTCGTCATTGCCTTCCCATTGAGATTTCGACCTCGGGGACAGGCTTTCAATCCGCTATTGAGGAGATATAAGAATGCGAAGAAAAAATGTAAGAAACAAAAACTTACACGTTCCAATTCGTCCAGGTTACGACTCCTCGCTTCCTCGCTACCCCTCAAGCTCGCAACGCTACCGTTTCGCGATCTGGGACCATCTGCTGCGGAATAAGAGGATTCTTCCGATGTAGTCGTTCCATCGACAAGTATCCGAATGCCGTTAGACTCGTGGCTACTCAGAGAGTTTGTCGTATCAAGGTAAGGTAGGTCACTCTGGACACTCGGATGAGGGCTTGCGGTGGGAGGTGCAACTTCCACGTGTGGGATCCCAGTCTTAGACGACGCTGAGAGATCCAATGGAGGTGGGACATGCCTACTCGCAGAACGCGACCGACCTCCCAGGCGGAGAGGGGTGCTTGAACCTGGCGAGACTGGGGCAGATAAATTTTCCAATGTGGGTCTGTGCTTTTCTTTCCACATGTTGACCACATCCTCAGTATCGTCCTCTGCACTATCTTCTCCTCCGTCAGCGCCGTCCATGCTTAGAATTGTGCTTCCAATGCGACCTCCGATCATAACATCTGGAGTATGTGGTGATGTTGGGCTATACGCGCCGTCTGCACCTTGCTCCGAGCGAATCTGAGACCATGTCTGCCCATCGGAAGGGAACACGTCTTCGAGAGGATCTTCTGTGAATTGGCCCATATGAATCATCCTCTGCCGCCTTGGTGCATCATCCTCCAACTGGACGTAGCCATCGGCACCCATACTTCCGTCGAGAGAATTTAGCTCGATTTGAGTCGACGAGGCAGATAGGCTTGGTGTCGGTGCATATTTTGCCTTGAACTCCGCGAGGCTGGGACTTGTTGACCGTGCCCGCATCGGAAGCTGCAAAACCCTCGGAGAGCTAGAACCACTGGAGGTATAGTTGCCAGAAAGTTGCAGGGACATTGCACCAGAGTGGGAGGCTGTTCGTCTCCGATGTCTCCAGGGTTCATACCATGGTGCCTTCCGCCTATCAATGTCAAACTCAACCTTTGCTAAGATCGGTAGCGCCGCAGATGGATTGAGTGTGATCGGAATATCAAGAGATGGCGTCGAAGATGCCGGAGTGAAGTCTGTTGAAGGCGAACTGGCGTGATCGTATTGGCTGCCAGAGGTGGAGGACGGTGATGGATACGGGCTGCTCACGGAGGATGCCATTGATCGAGAGTGATATCGAGCAATATGTTTCCCAGTACTCGAACCATCTTTTTCTGTGCTCAACGCCCTATACCAAAGCATCCTCCATGCGTCGTCGGTAATCCGTGGACCGGGGTCGTTATCGGCGGTAATGAGATACAAAATCATACCTCCAGTACTTGGCAGTGAGTACTCCCGGGCAATTGCGCCGAGTTGAGAAGGTAGAGTCGGATGTAACGGTACTAATGTGCCTCTCCGAAACTGGGACTCCTCATAACGGTCGTCCGGCTCGGCGAGGAGTAAGTGAAGAGGCGGTATAACATGAAGGAGATACCGCGACGGAGACGAGGTACTGGAAGTGCTTCCGCCTGAAGCTAATGGTGAATGGAAAGGATAAGGTACAGATACAGGGGACGGAGTCGATACACCTAGTGCATTAGCGAGTTTGGCGAGCTTCTGGGGCGAAATGGGAGTCCTCTGTTTGGAATTAGGTGCACTCAGGAGCGTCAACGACTTCGGAACAGGCCCGGGCGATGAAACAGGAGGGGGTGTTGTTGCTGCTGTTGATTCGGTCGCCTGCCGTGAGACGCTGCGATGGCTATACGGAGGAGATGTAGTCCAGGACATCCTATCAACGGTACATATCAGCATATACGACTTCAAGGTAAGGACGAAAACATCGAAAGGAGGCCGGAACGTTGCATAGATAGTGCCGGCAGAGTGCCAAGCTAGTCGGGACGGCAAGAGTTTGGGCATACCTGTGTACTGAAGAATGGACGGATATTGTATATTACTGCAAGAAATACGGTTTAGCAGCTGGATGGAGTAGATCGAGCCCGGCGACGTACAAGAACGGGAGTAGAAACAGCTCTTGGGCTGAAAAGAGGACAAGCTGGGTTTTACGTTGAGAAAAGGAGACTGGTTTTGAGAATAAGCAGAAGAATCCAACTGTTGTTTAGATCGTTGAAAATGATCTTCAAACATTCAACGTACGGCGAGAAAAGGAGCGGCGGGGGTCAAGAAGCTTGAGCGCTGTTTGACAAGGGCGGGCCCGTTTTGGAAGTGGAGGCGGTATCCTCTGATTACTGAACAGGTCGTAATATAGCAAAGATTGATTGGGTATCCTCCTGGGCCGTTTCTGAGACCGTCGATCCCGTCCAGAAAGAGAGGCTGAGAGACAACTTTGCTTGTTAGCGGGGGGTGGTTACCGCTACCGCATCGCATAGGTTCACAGGCACTTAGAGGTCCCAGAAATGCTCAAATTGCCTGAAAATTCCACTTTGTCGAGTATTCTATGATTGTCTTTGCCGCTGCTCGATGAGGACAAAGTGGCCACTGAGGCTCATCAGGTTGGAAAGCAGCCTCGACGCCCGGTAGCTCAAATCCAAGCCGATTCACCTTGCTTGGAGGACGCGACCACTGTCCGAAACGTCTTTAACGATCTTACGCTAACGCTTTCAACCTTTACGCCTCCTACGCACGAATCCCCTATCGCAATCGGATATACACAGGCTTTAGCCATCATTTCGACGTTGTTTTTCACCTTTGTACTGCCCATATCCTGATTTCCGATCTATTTGGTAATCCCTTGCATTCAGCTAGAAATCTCGGGACATCACGACGCTAGGGCTGGAGAATTTCGTGCCACGATGGATCCCAACGGTCAAGCCATCGCGCATTCTTATGCATACTATAGCTCCGGTGATGAGGGCCCAGTTGTAGAAGACTATTCGGCTGGCGTTGCCTACGCCCATCAGCCAGTCCAACACCAGTATACGATGCAGAGCGCTGGTAAGTTCTTCTCTCCTTTATCTCCCGCCTTCGAAAGCCTCTTGGGCTAGCTCGCGTCTCCGTAGACCGCCTCGTGTCTGCCTCGCTCCCTGATTTGGCGCCTTGATCCGCCTGGCGTCGAAAACAAAGCTAACGATCCAACAGGCGTCGATATAAACCAGGTCCATGCGCCAATGCAACTTCAGATGCAACCACAACAGCCCCATCCAACCTATATGATGCACCCCTCAGTTCCAGTCACTCATGTGCAGTATCCTATGAACAACACTGGGATTGTCTACCACCAAGCAATGACATCTCCTCCGCCTCCTCCATCGCCCTATGATCCCGTATCTCCTGGTCCATCTGATCACAGTGGGACAGAGAGCATCGGAGCTACACCCATCCGTGCTGGCGGCGTTCCAGTTATGCCCTCAAGGGTCTATCACGCACACTCTCATTCACATTCAAGTCAGAGCTCGACCTCTTCCTTACACGGTGAAAGTCACCCTTATGCGGCACCAATCATGCCTTACAATCCTGTCAATGTCCGCCGCCATAGCAAGACGAATAGCTTGGATCGTCGCTCGATTTCTACCACCCCTCCCCCAAATCAATTTCACGCGTCTGACGATGACTTCGATCGAGGCGATGTGCACGATCCCTATATTAATCAAGTCACCCTGTTGAACCGTAAGGAATCCACACGTCGTCAACGAATCCAGGCTGAACAGCGTCGACGCGACGAGTTACGGGATGGATATTCGAGGCTCAGGGATATCTTACCTCCCAGCAACTCCAAAAGCAGCAAGGTGTCCCTGATCGAGCGCGCGCGGTCACACATACTGGATATGAATGATGAGAACACATCCTTGAAAGACCAGGTGGAACAATTAAAGAAGGAAGTCCAACGATTGCAACAAATCAGTGATCAGATTGCCCTTAGTGTCGCCGTACCTCTCAATACGACGCGTCCTCCTGTGGTTTCATCGTCTCCTCCTATGGAAACATCCCCGCTACCAGATGGCAGTAAACCAGTTGCTGTCGAAGAAACTGCACCGACTACCACAACATCTTAAAAGCAATATCTCGTGGATAATCACCGATAGAAAAGCCAATTGTTTCCTCAAACATCCTTTACACAAACCTGGTTGTCGATTATCTCCATGAAGCTATAGGTTGCGCTCATTCGATTATATGCTCATCAGCTGCTGGCCTTGCTTGATCACCTTTCCACCACTCGCAAACCCTCCTGTTGGTAAGATATCGCTCTGCTCTCCTGCAGGACAAGGACGCTGTGCAGTGTACTTGTGCATACATCTCGCAAATCTCGGTAGTGTTACCCTTCAACGGTTCTAGCTCAGCGTATGATCATACTGCTGATAGTTTCTTGTACGCTGTGTTATGGATTCTTTTTTTCTTATTTGGTCCGATTCTCAGGTAGCGAGGCTCCAAACATAACGTGACACAAGATTAAATACAAGAAAGGCTGTTATACCTAATACCACATGTCCCAAGCACTCACTCCTCTTCTTCTGGATCCCCTATACCACTGGCTAAGATGGCGAATTGCGCTTCGCTCTCTGGTAGACACGGCGAGTCATAAATCTTGCAGATTCGCGTGTTACCCCGTCCCTTACGAAGCTGTAGGCTATGAGAGAGGAAAGAAAGTGAGTCGAATACTATTTACAGCTGGGCGCAACAGTTACCGTGTCGTCGAGGCGTGGGCCATGATATTGCCACCGATCGGTTTCTTGTCGTTTCCAGCAAACATCGCACCAGCCGCGTCTGGCGAGGACATGACTTGATTGGTCACAACAACCGCGATGCCGTACTGAGAGGAATCATGTCAGCCTCGAATTCATCAAAATGTGATGGTAGTATCACCTCGTCCGCCAGTCGTAGCAGTGTTCGCAGAAACTTTCCTAGGTGGCCCTGTCTAGCTGACAATTCACCTCTACCATTAAAGTCTGTACGATACAATGCGGTGCAGGAATCAACAATTAAGAGGGCGAATCTAATCAAAGGATGAGATTGTATTGGTCGAGGGGGCCTTCACTTACCTTGACTCTGCCATCAATGCTGATGCTGTGAGTAGCAGTTGCTGCTGGTGATCCGCATTATATGCTCGTGCATAGGCGACATTATCCAACACTTCTTCTCCATTCAGACCATACCTCTCAGCGACAGCAAGCAGCCGTACTGGACGGAAAGTCCCTTCGGTATCAATATAGAGACATTTTCCTTCTCCTCCACCCATACTTGTTGGCAACTGAGCAGGGAAAAGTATAAGAGCTGGCGAGCGGATGCTGCTAGAGATACGCACTTGACAAGTCACCGCTAATGTGTGACAAATTTGGGATTTCCCTGTTCTGAATTCTCCAAATAATTCGGTAATCGACCCAGTTTCAATACCACCTAACAATAAAGGGTCAATTCTGTACAATTAGTCTCGCTACTACCAACCTCCCAAGAGTGTGTCGAGCTGTTTTGACCCAGTTGTGATACACACGAGCTCTGATCGTCTCATGTGTATTTCTGTTGCGCTTTGAAACCCGAGAGGCACGATCTTTTGAGCTGTGGAGGACTATGCTTAGGTGCGGCTCTTGTCACCCTACTCTCGCATACCTTCGGAGATGATCTTGTCTGCTTTTGCCTCTGAGATACCCTTTATAGCACAAAGTGTCTTCTTGGGCGTATAAGCTACTGCCTCCACGGTGTGCAGGCCGGCTTCCTGCAGTTTCTTGATGTCCTGTGGAGATATGCCGACTTCCTACGACCGAGACAAACTGTTTAGCTCATTGTTATGACAATAATCCAAGACATATAACCGCATATTATACATAAATGACAGATTGACGCGTGAAGACGCGTTCCTGCCAACGAAAACACGAGCTCACCTGAAGTTTTGCCACCAACAAGGGGCCAAAGCTCTCTTCGCCTTCGTCTTCAAACCTTTGTTCTTCTTCTTGTGACATAGTACAGACAGTCAAACGGAGAGAGGTACAGGCTCTACTCGCGATACAGGCGATGGGTCCAAGTTGCTACCACCACATATCTGACTAATCGGGCCAGCCAAAAGGGCCCACATACTTGTACAAACATGAGCGACACCCAGCTCAGGTAACAAAAAACAAATCGGTGGGAGAACCATATATTTTGTAGGGGCATAATACATGAAAGGGCATGTATGTCGACAAGCCATACTCAAAATTCGAAGAAAGCACGTTATGAAGTTTACTTCTTTTTGTTAGCTTCTTCTTCATCTTTCTATATATCCAGTTAGCTAGGGTACAAGATGGCGTTTCGAGACGAACCTTCGCTTGACGAGCCTTCCTCTTGCCTTCATGACGAGCTTGTGCACGACCATCACGCAATGCACGATAGGCCTTGAAGTTTCGTTCTTCGTCCGTAATCTTGCGTGGCTTCTCATGGACGTAAGGATCGGGGAGAACAAGTTGAGTACGAGTTGTCTCCGCCTTGAGATCATCACCCTATAATTGAATAATGCGCTGAATGAGAAAATGTTCCATTAATGGTGACAAGATGTGCCCACCGTGCAATCACCCTTCTTCGGTTTGGAGGCCTTTCTTGGGAATACGAGGAGTCGTTCCACGTACTCCTTCAGTCTTGCAACATTAAGATCACGTCCTTCTTCACTCAAATTCCTTCTTCGATGATCAACAACGATACCCAGACCCAATGCTTTCTTTCGACCGACTCCAGCAGCCTTCAATTCGGTCAAAGTGAATCCACGACCCTCACGAATCTTGGAGCTGTATCGGATAGTTTGACCACGAACAGCAGGGCGGAGGTGTTTCAGGGGACGAGCACCCAAAAGGCTCGCCTTAGACCTTCTTGCAGTGCGGCGACGTTGCTTGCGACCAGGCTGATCGAACCAAGTACGCACACGGCGCTGCCAGTCCTTGCGGAAGTGATTTTTGTGAAGGACTGATCATTATCGCACAGTCTTCATTAGCGACATAGTAATGGTTTTCAGGCGCGAGTACAGACCGTTATTATGCGCGAAACCCATCCTTCAAGTGCTATGAAATTACGATATCAATATACGAGATATCGTCGCCGTCGTAAACGAAAGGCACCTCGGGAAGAGTTGTCGACTTTAGGAATTGGTTTATTGTTTGGTCACAAACAAACCGCCAATAGGGAAGCAGCTGGATAATCGTGAACAATGAAATTCGGAGGAGAAATTATTGTATTAAAGGTTTAATAGTGATACAGAGTCGATAGGGAAGAGTTTCCGCCCTACGGGAACTCAGGAGGTTTGAGCGGACACTGTCGCTTTCGCGGCATTCGTAGGGAGCTGTCTATCTTTGCTGAGCTCATGATTAGCTGAACTAAGGTTCTTCTGGAACCATTGGATAGCGTCCAATGACATGATTACATAGGGTCGAGCAAGGAGATCCCAGACTTGAACCTCCTTCGCTGTTTTGCATGTTACCCAGCTGAGGTTACTTGTCGCCCGTACCAATTTAGGGGGAAGACTGTCCGATCCCGTGACGAGTAAGCAGCCCTTTTGGAATTCTCTTCCGAGTCCTTTAAGGCGCCCTGCTATCCATTTCGTTTTGGCGTTGGGCCAAGTAACACTCGGAACAACAGTAAGTCTCCGTGCCCGCAGTTTTGAGCTGAGAGCGACTTTTAAACCCATTTGTCTGACCTTCCTTGGGAGCTCCGTCGAGAAATCGCGTGGCTTAGGCCCAAAGGCTCTACCACCTCCACGTAACATCGGACTTCCCCTATCACCTAGTCGGGCACGTCCACTTCCCTTCTGGGGACGAAGCTTCCGTCCTGACCCGTTGACTTCATACCGGGTCTTTGTGCTGGCAGTCCCTCGGCGTAATCCATCACGATACCAAGTTATGCAAGCATGCAGAATATCTTGTCGTATAGGATGATTGAAGATTGAAGGGTCCAGATGTACTAGTTTATCCTTGGTGAATGCGCCACAAAATGCCTTGATAGGAAGCCAGGACGGGGCTTTCGACTCAAATTTCGCTGTTGAATACTAAGTATTACAAAGCGAAAATGTCTCACTATAACGTACCTTCGACGGGAATGAAAGGCATAGGTGCGGCATCATCCAGGAGCCATTGTAGTACTGGTTTGACGAGTTTCGGATCAACTTCTCCATGAACCTTGACATTTGATGTGATTTGGGGCTCCAAAGATGGCTTCAAACCGGGGGCAACTGTAGAAGCCGTGCGGAACAACGCAGCGCGTCCGACATGCGATAAACAAGTGATCTACCAGCATAATAGATGCAAGTTAGACTCAAATTGCATGTATATGAAATGTTCCAAAAGCATACCCTTGAGCCTACACGCTTTGCTAACATTGACGAAGCCAACACTATTTTTGTTATTTGTCCTCTATTTGGCCGCTACTCACACTCAAGACCACAAACCCGTTCCCTCTGAGGCCTAAAACAAGGAGATTGTGGGACTAAAAGGCTATCAATAATATGACTTCGGTGAACGCTGTTCAGACGTTTGGAAAGAAAAAGGTGAGGGTGCTTACTCGTCCAGGTCACGCATCGAGCTCACCGGCCATTCTACTCCCACATTTGCATCGTGATGCCAAAATCATAGACTGCAACTGCTGTCGCTCATGCTAAGGAAGGTCGTGGGACTATCCGCATCAATGGCCAACCATTAAATCTCGTCCAACCCCCCACCCTCCGCTACAAGATCTATGAACCCATCTTGATGCTTGGAGAGGACAATTTCTCTACCATTGATATCCGTGTTCGTGTCTCTGGTGGTGGTCACACTTCACAAATATACGCAATCCGACAAGCTATTGGGAAGGCTGCCGTTGCTTATTGGATGAAGTACTACGATGCCAGTCATGCCTTAAGCTTGAAGAAGAGTTTGGTCGATTACGACCGTAGCCTCGTTATCGCCGATCCTCGCCGAATGGAGCCTAAGAAGTTTGGTGGTGGAGGAGCCCGTGCGAGAAGACAAAAGAGGTCAGAGAAACGTCCTTCTGAATGCATTTACCGTGTTATATTGATGAAACTATCTACAGTTACCGATAAAATGTCCCTTATGTATCTGGCGATCCCTTCCGGTTCGACTCTACTCTCCTTGTATGCACCTCAAGCATGTCGTTACATCATCAATATACGTTTCGACAATAATGGAGTGATCATATTTGTATTCATTCGCATTCACGTATACGGGTAAATCAAGCCTTATTGTCTTTGTTATCACATTTTGAGGCGATCACGAGATCTTTGCCTTGGAGAAATCCAGTTCTGGGTGCATCTCTTGGAATCTCTTGAGAGTCTGTACGATGGTGGTCAATCATTTCTACAGAGCAAGCTGGGGGATGATTATCATGTTACTTACTTCCATCTTTTTCATCTCGTCTGACGTTGGCTTTCCCATTTGCTGTTGCAGGTTGTCAGCATTCAAATCAAAGGGGTGATCGAGATCGCACCTTCTGCTGGTTGTCAAACTAGATCCACACTAGTCAGCACACGCATAGAATCTACTGGATTTCATACCATCATCTTTTCCACCATACCACTAACAAGGACAAGAGGTGAATTTGAGTGATATTGTTTGTCCTAGAATGATATTCTCACCGCGTCTCGCCGTCTAAGTCGCTCAGCTTGCTGTTCTCAGGAGTAATTTTCGTCGTATCGATCTTGGGGTGGTGTGTCAAAATATTGGCCCACCACTGTTGGCTGTTGACTTTCTCGAGGTGGATTTGAACCTCCTTTTGATCATCTATTGTAGTCTTGGTTTAGAAACTCATAAGGGATTTGAGGGTGCTTGTTATGACGCACCCAGAGACCATGTACTATCTTCCACCTTGATATCGTGGCATAGTTCCCCAACCATGATAGGCTCTTGGTTCTTGAGACCTACACTCAGCTTCTTTTTTGCTATGGTGATAGCAAGATCACGAGCCCTGGTGCCGATGGGCACTGGCACGACTATATCTACATCCCCAAGTTGCTGCGTCCATGAATAAGGAAGAGCTTTACAAACAAGATTTGCGTGAAATCAAGGGTCAATCGCAGGTGCCTTATGGTGGGCGTCTTACCAGCTTGCTCTTCCCGCTCCCTCTGCCTTTCTGCAGCATCATAAGCCTCGCGTTCATCTGGACTTAACTTGTCGTATTCTTCTGTTGAGAGAGGCATATGAGACAGTTGATTGCGAGAGTCGTATAACAGGAGAGTGGCGTGCTACAAGTGCAACTACCACTTGGACCCGTCCCCATCCAAGAAATGTCAAACATATTTCGGAGACCATTGGCAGCGCCATTATGCAAATTTCCCCTTAATTCTGCATATATAGTGGATCCACGGCGAGTCTGCATGCGATTTGCATCTGGTTATAACAAAGTAGGGGTCTCAGTAGAACGACCGCGATCACTTCAATTTTAACTTTCATCCTAGTTGAAACAACTAAATCCTCTATTAGTGATCTCAGAAGAAATTCAGGATGCCCTTGCAACGGGAAAGCCGATCGTAGCTCTTGAAACAGCACTCGTGACCCATGGGATGCCTCAACCAGAGAACTTAAAAACAGCGCTCTCGATTGAGGG
>WSTN01000122.1:1424-30672 GCA_019623675.1 Serendipita sp. 398 | reverse complement strand
GCAGTCGCGTTCGCTTGGGTTCCAAAGATTTCATAAAGATTTGGGAAGGCGATCACATCACTCGGACCTCTTCCGGCCGGATCGAACCCATTGGAACGAGCGCCCAGTGCGCTCATGGTCTGCTCCTGCAAGTTCTTACCGACCGTCGGCAGGTTGATGACAGTGTTGATCCCGAGAGAGCTGAGGTGACTGGGATCGCCGACGCCAGATCGCTGAAGGATTGCTGGCGTGCCGATTGCCCCAGCCGCCATAATGACCTCCTTGCGTACGTACACCTGGAAATCTTGACCAACGTTGTCCGCTCGCTTGAACTGCACACCATATGCCCATTTAGAACCATCGGTCGACCACAAGAGATTTCCAACTTGATGGTTGACAAGCGTGAGCCAGTTAGTTCGAGCGGATTCGACCGGGGTAAGATACGCTGCTGGAGCCGAGGAACGATGACCCTGGTCGTGCCAGTTCATGCTCTGGAGAATTGAAAAATAAGCAATAATTCCCCGATCGGATGGAGAGTACTCACGTTAGGAGTGAATGCAACGCAGTTGGCGTCACCTCCGTTAATATCAGGGAGTTTCTTGATACCAGTGAGAGTTTGGATCGATTGAGAGAATGCTTTCTGCTGAGGCCCGCCATACATGTCGTCAGGGAAGGTGACCTGAACTGGGCCGTTGAAACCATGGTAGCTATCGACGCCATCTGCTCCTTTAGATCGCTGCTGGCCATTTGGGCCAGACCAAGTCTCTGCCTATAATCGAACACCATCGTTAACACCGATAAGTCCTCCGTGGGGGGAATGTTCACCTTTTTCATGTAGCCAAAGAGGTTATTCCAGTTCCACCCAAGGTTGGCCTCTGAGGGAGTTAGGAGAGAGCTCCATGCGTCATACTGAGCAGCATGACCTCTCGTCCAGGCAGCACCATTGATGGAAGAACCACCACCAAGGGTCTTCCCGCTAAGGGACAAGGATGTTAGTATAGAGTACAATGAATATCAGGTAACTATACACACGCAACCATGGTCTTTCCTTGATCGGTCGGGTACTGCCAATCGAGATCGGAACCAAAGGCGACGCTGTACTGATAGATATCGTACACACGAGGGTCCCAACGATCGTCTTTACCAGCCTCAATGACAAGAATTTTGTTCGCTGGATTCTCGGCTAAACGAGCAGCAACGGTGATGCCCGTGAGACCCCCGCCTACGACAACATAGTCAAAGGTCTGGTAGGCTGCATCCCATGGGTTCCAAGTAACACCATTTGCTCTTTTGTGCAGCGTTGAGTTTGTTGGGTGATCCGTTGTCGAATCAGAGCTTGGCGCTGCTGTAGCTGTGGCAGCAGACAAGAGACTGGAAAGGAGAAGGAAACGAGCTGTTGCCGTTGAGGAGAAGAGTCGCTGCATGACGCTATCAAGAGATAATGAACAAAAAGAGAGGGAGAAGAGAAGGAAAGGAAGAGGAAGAAAGGAAGGCGGGAGAGAGTTAAGGAGGGAAGAGTCCAAGGTGTTGTTGGGTGTTGATTGGACCGTCCGTTTATATCCGGCGCAATGGTCCACCGTCGCTTTCTCATCTGAGCGTTGCAGACAAAACTTCTGAATAAAAGCCTGTTAATGAGCTGTGATGAGAAGCATCGACTGTCCCCCCACACACGCGCTCAGTCGTCAGATGGGGTCGGCCGCGGAAACGGAAACGGCGGTGCAGTCAGTCACACGGACGATTAGATGCCCGACAGCGTACAACAAATCCTGAAACCAATCATTCTTGAAACCAATAATTACGAGAAATAATTATCATCTATCTATACCTCATAGGTGGTCTCCCCATTGGAACAATTTCATTCTTATATGCTTTCCTTACCGGCCAGGCTATCAGATTGGTTGTGTCTGGTCTGTCTGGGCAACAGTGGGACGAGCGCTAAATTCCGATCCGATCTGAAACGTCAGAGGAACTATAAATAGGGTGAGGGTGGAAGGCAGAAAGGTCAGGATGTAGCTCGGGCTTCTTGAGCGTTTAGACGTCTTGGATGCCTTTGAGCGTCACGCCGCCCAAACCGACGCGTTTTATCCAGTCAAATGGACCCAATTGCCCTGCTATTGGTGGAGTCACCTTTAATAGACAAATAATAGGATATATATCGGAACTCTGCCATGATGAGCCCTCAGTATTGGGGAGCAGTGCTCCGCAAAGACAC
The DNA here is from genome assembly GCA_019623675.1 of Serendipita sp. 398. Lineage (NCBI taxonomy): Eukaryota > Fungi > Basidiomycota > Agaricomycetes > Sebacinales > Serendipitaceae > Serendipita > Serendipita sp. 398. Next base: position 28,481 of record WSTN01000122.1, on the reverse strand, counting down.
TTCGCTCATATCCAGGCCAACCATACGCTTTTGTAGCACTCCCTTGTAAGAAAATAGAATCAAACAATGCTTTTGGATGGGTTATTCTCACTTTAACGATATCCGCTCGCGTATATTCACCTCCTTTCTCATATTCCATTTGTTCATGCTCGTTGAAAGTTTTCATTGATATCATTCATGTATTCTGAACTGCAATAGAGACAACAAAATACCCAGTTTTCTTACTAAGGGACTTAATATTCGGTCTGCTATCTCGTAGGACGGTTCTCATTCCAAAATATAACGCTGATTCCACCCTCTAAGACGAAATAACAGTCCTTTACATTCCATTTTTGATCATATCAGCGACCTTTTCTGCAACCCCATAGAGCGTACTACTCAAATGCGCAGAGATTTGAAGAGGTAGCACACTCGCATCTACAATTCGGACGTTCTGTGCATCATAGAGCTTCAAGCGTCCGTCTACCACGCCTCCAAGGTCTCGTCGCATCATCGCACACGTACCCACCGGATGGCTGACTGGTACATGTTCCTTCGAAATCCAGCCCCTCCAGTCGCTATCCGATCCACCATTCGGCTCATATTGGCCAGCTACTTTGTTACCCGGAGTTGCTTCCTCCCCCACGAGATCTGAAAACGGTTGCGTCCTGAACAGTTTTCGAATCAGCTTGCAGCTCGCAGTTTGAATGGTCAAGTCCGTATCTACTCGGAAAGTATTGAGTGTGATACGTGGCATGTCGAACATCCTGGAGGAGGTGATCTGAACGGTGCCACGACTGAAGGGTAAGAGCGTCCAAACGTAAACTCCAATCGCGTTTGGCCAGCCAGTGTTGTAAAACATCTCCACCACCGGAGCTATGGAGAAGTAGTGGTCAAATTGTGATAGAACTGGTATAATGAGAGCCGCTTACCCCTTCCTCTAACAATCAGATCCGCTTGTGTCTGATAAATTGTCTTTAAAGCATCCTTGGATAGCGCATTGTCCTTCATGGTATTCGCCCACGCGTCTAGGCTTTGCTGAATTGTTGTCGCGGTTGCATTTGCTTGAGAGCCGAGAAGTTCGTAGAGGTTAGGGAACGCAATTGCACCATTTGGTCCCGTTCCACCACCGAGGTTCGAATTCTTGGGAGGGTTCGCACCCAACATACTCATCGGCTGTTCCTGTAGATTCTTCCCGACCGTAGGCAGATTTATGACAGGAGTAATGCCGAGGGAGTGGAGGTGATTAGGGTCACCTACGCCGGATCGTTGGAGGAGGGCAGGTGTACCAATCGCGCCAGCAGCCAAAATGACCTCTTTACGTACATTAACCCTGAATTCTTGACCAGAATTATTGGCTCGCTTGAATTGAACTGCAACGACCCGTTTGGAACCGTCCGTAGCCCACAAAAGAATTCCAACTTGATGTTCGACGAGCGTAGTCCAGTTGGGTCGAGCGGTTTCGACGGGGAAAAGATAGGCTTCTGGAGCTGAAGAACGATGGCCTTGATCTCTCCAGTTGATGTTCTGAAAGAGTCTCTATTCAGACCGACCAGTCTGTCAGTTAATAGTTGGAGAACTCACATTAGGGGTAAAGGAGACGCAGTTAGCATCCCCACCGTTGACGTCTGGGAGCTTCCTTATACGAGTGAGGTTTTGTATCGACTGTACGAAATGCTTTTGATGAGGGCCATCGTACATTTCGTTGGGAAAGGTGACTTGAACTGGGCCACTGAGGCCGTGGTAGCTTTCTACTTGATCCGCACCTCTCGATCGTTGTTGTTCATTTGGAGGGGACCAACCTTCAGCCTATGATCGAGTAGAGGACTATCAACACCAAGGATAAATGCTCAATTGCGACAGAGACGCTCACTTTCTTCATGTATCCAAACAAATTGCTCCAGTTCCATCCGAGATTGGCCTCGGCGGGAGTGAGGAGAGCACTCCACGCGTCGTACTGAGCTGCCTGTCCTCTGGTCCAAGTCGTGCCATTGATGGAAGAGCCGCCGCCCAGCGTCCACCCACTAAGGACAGAAGTGTGCTATAAGACGTAAAATCAGAAGAGACTTGTTATTGCACGCACGCGGTGATGTCCTTTCCGTCACTAGTCGGATACTTCCGGATTAGATCAGACCCAAAGACGCCCCCGTACTGATGAACGTCGGTTACGAGAGGTTTTGAACGATCGTCTCTACCTGCTTCGATGACGAGGACTGTATTCGACTGATTCTCGGCCAGGCGGGCAGCGACAGTAATGCCTGTGAGGCCGCCACCGACAACAACGTAGTCAAACGTCTTCTCCGATACTCTGCTTGGGTCCGAAGTGACAACCTTCGGTGAGTTCTGTAAATTGGATGTCATTAAGAGAGTCGTCGGTGAACCGGAGTTTGCTGATGCCGCCGCTGTAAACAAGGCAAGAGGCAAGATGGGCGCAATCCAAGTGGTATCGAGGATGCTAAGATTCGTATATGATCCACCAGATAAAGTGACCTATAGCAATAGAGAAACTGGAAAAGGTAAGAAGAAAGGAAAGGATCATAAGGAACGAAAGGTATGAATGATTACTTATCCTTGATTGACGACGCGAGCCATTAAGGCGCAGGATGTATCATAATATCTATCAAAAGAGGCTCATATGAGCCCTAAATAATCAAACAGCTCTTATCTAATCTGAAGCGAATAATTTGGGCGATCTGGTCCTAGAGTCCCAGCTGTTTCAATGGGCGGACGTGTAACCACGACCTCAATACCAGTTTAATGTAGTATAATTTTGTCATATACATATCAATGAGACGAGATGTCACACTACTGAGCCATCCACCTCGTATTGCATCCTTTCGTCAAGCATTCTGAGGCTTTGACAGTCAAGTGATAGAGATTTATAGAGATATTCCAAATACTTGTACCCATTCTACTCTTATTACCGAGAATAGCCACGTATCCTCGTACATAGTGTCATATATCCAGCCAATGTGACTGCCCAGTGATCACGCCGCACAGGGCCGTGGTCTCTCTGCTCACCGTGTGATTATGAATCATCTCCTATTGACTACTACGCAGTAGTTGAGGTTGCAGATTGTGACAGGCTCTCTAAATTGCCTGAGCAAATCGAAAGTGGTGAGAACACTGCCACTCGGTCGCCAAGTTTGTTCATTACCTCATCATCATCCATGTCTTGGTTCCGACCAATTCCCTTGCAGGTGAAGAACACCCGGCACGCGACTCGTAATCCTATCCGCGGCACTCGGGTGCCGATAAACCGGCAATCCGAGATCGACCTCTGTCCACCTACTGCGGGATACTTGCACCAGAAAAGCTTGGAGGAGGATATAAGTCAGGCTGCTAAGCAGTGTCTCTGATATCGCGTCTATTCATAATGAAAATCCATAATCATTATTACAAGCTCCCACTCGTTGCAGCCGCCACCTGGTTTGGTACGTCATGTCCCAATAGGACCATCACAATCATCTGCATCCTAACCGCTTGTTTTCAAAGTCACTATACTTGTCTTACTGATCGTATGGCTCTCTACTGGACGTCCTCATTATGACACACAAGAAGGCAATGTTGCCTGTATGTACTCGCCCTTACTTTGCAGGATGATCGCGGCTAACTTTTTTCAACGCTTTTCAGTCATCTCTGACGTTGGGGCGGGCAGAATGAAACCTCTTTTCGTTCTCGGTGCCATTATCACCTCCCTTTGCTTCATCGCCACTTTGGTATCTGAACGATTACTCCAACATTCCAATCGACTTTTACCAGCACAGCGAAAAGCTGAAGCCAGACTATCGTACTGTGCTATCGGTGGTTCTATCCTCGGTGGACTTGGTCTCATCCTTCTCTCCGGCTTCGACACAATGCGCTACACCACGCTCCATCGCATATTTTTGTTCGTATTTATGCTCGGCATTGTACTAAGTGGTATATTCACTGTTGTCGAGGTAAAGTTCCTTTGCTGCTACGAATGAGTCAGAGCTGAATTTGCGTAGTATCGACTTCTTTCGAGATCTTATGATTCGTACCACAAGATGAGAAAATCATATGTCACAAAGGGCATTATATGTGCCGTGCTTGTCGCGCTTGCCGTCTTGTTTACGACTTTCCTCTCCTTGGGGCGCAGAGTTCCTGCAGGATATGATGCGGCGGGTAAGGTCTTAGTTTGCTGAATTTGGTTCACCTTTCTTTGGCGTTACTCACTGACATTATCTCTGCTCGCTAGGCGTCTTAGAATGGGTTATCGCTTTCGGTTTTACGCTCTATCTCCTCACGTTTTGGTATGATTTACGACAGGCGGCAGATAAAGAGGACGAGCACGAACAGTTGAAGCGAATCAAGGCTTTGAATAACGAGTTGTCGCAAATATGAACGGTATTCAACTGGTATACAATCGAGTCCCCCTAGATCCAAGTTGAGGTATCGCTGGCAAGCTTTGTTCTATCACCCTAACTTGATTTCGTTTATTAATAAATCATATATCCAAAAGCACTTCCAAACCACCATTCTCCCTGTAGAGCGTATACAGTAAATAAATTGGTGAGGTGAGTCCAGCATCTCGCGTCGGGTATATAGACGATTCTAGATTTCGATCGAACTTTGTCAGGCCTGCTCGCCATTAGGAGTTTGGATAACGCCCGCCTGCAATGCCAGACTCGACAGACTACCCATCTTCGCGTGGTGATGACTGAGAGCAATTGCATCCGCCGACGGTGACCTAACTCTCTTGGATAGCTTTCTCTTCTTAACATTCTCCGCATTCATCCTCTTATTCGCGCTCTCCAATGCTCTTCCAACCGCATGTTGCAACTCGATCAACTCGTCTGGATTCCTCGTGTCCAACCACTGGTCACGTCGGTCGGGCTGCCCCATCGTAAATGGTACGCTGTTTTGTTTAGCATCCATTCCGACTAGCCGTAGCTCGGTCCGGAGTCGTTGGACCTCCTGTTCGGCACCATAGAGGGCTCTTGCCTCGTCCGCGGCTTCTGCTTCTGCTTTCACGCGGGCGGTTTCTTCGTTCTTCAGCGCCGTTCGTATGTGTGTGAGCTCGGTTTTGGATCGAGATTCGAGGGAGGTGAGTGCGGCCTCAGCTTGAACGCGTGCCTGTTCCTCGTCTGCTAGACGACGTTTGATCCTTACCAGCTCTTCCTCATGGGAGGTGGGTTCATCGACGATTGGATTAGGAAGTATCTTGTTGAGTCCTACAGAAACCAAGCTTCATCAGCACCTTCCCTCACATTCACGGACAAGGGAGAAATACAGACTGCCAAAGGGGTGTTGTTGCTCATCTTCTTCTCCTTCTCTATCCTCCAGTATCATCGACATTTTGTTGTCTCCTCTCTCCCTCTCCACTCTTATTGTCACTTCATCATCGTCCTTCGCCCGTTGCTCGGTCTGATTATCATCCAGCCCGATTACCTCAGCACCTGGAGGAACAGAGAGAATCTGGCGAACGAGAACACTCTCCTTTTCAACCAACTCCAAATTGCGTCTAGCCAGTTCATATTCGCTCTTCACTCTCGCCTCTTTTATTTCCATCATTTTCCTCATCTTCCTTTCGACCATTTCTAGATGGTCCCTCGCTGCTCCATATTCTGCGATAGTTTGTTGCAGCGCCATGTCGAAACTTGACGACGATAACGACGACGACGCGTGAATCTCTGGAGTGGAGTTGGAGCCTGTGGTCACATTTAGGTCGTATTCGCCGTCTCTTGGTAGTCCATTCGATGTGGGTAACTCTGTGAAATACCGCAACCATGAGTTTTGCGCTAGAGAAAGCATTCTTGACTTTGTTGTCGAATGAGGGGCGGCCGCCTCGTGTCCGTCGAATCTCGAGAATAAGGTGCGTTACGCAGTGAGTTGTAGTTATGCAATAAGTATTCTACGTTGGAGTCCCTTTTTGTAAGTTCGTGATGGGTCAAAGAACCAGGGCCACCTTTGACCAATAACTTGTTTTCTACCTCACTGGACAGGCGTGTCTTTCGTCCCTCCATTGTGGCTATTCGACAATGTGTAACTATCGGTATCGATCGCGTCAATCTGACAGTAAACCAATACAACCAGTACTCAATACCCGTGATCGTTTTACGCTTAGGATTACTGATGCGGAACTCCGGTGTGCAGAGCGCCACGGAGGGAGGTGTATTTCTACAGCTTACTGTGGAATAGAAATGGGCCAGTATTGATTCCACAGTATAAATGTGTGCGTCTAGCCTTTATGCAACATGGAACTATCACTTCAGCCCTTTCAACACAGAAAGTCTGTAGTGGTTTGCCTCTCTCGGGTAGAAGATACGAGAACAATCAAGGTGTGAACTCTGTACAACCTTTTCGTCCATTCGTTGCACTAATAGTAGAACCCTCGAACCCAATCATCGTGCGTCGATTCATTAACGGGAGCGGCGAGCCATCTAGCGAATTCTAATTAGAAGGAAATCATCAATGACGAGGACTAGACAACTTCCTATATCTACATTCCAACACAATGAGTAGTTCAGCAGTCGGAGAGATTGGCACCTGTACAAAACTAAGACGAATACGAATCCCACTCATTGAGTATAGATCCTATCACCTGAATTCCACTCGCAATTATTTTGCGATCTGACATAGACATCTCCCTCATCCGGCCTGACGTCCCCTTGATGAAAAGCCCCCTTCCATTCCGCTTGATTCTCTCCATCCAATTTAGCAACTCTATGAGACAGCACCTTTCTCCCTTCTTTCTCTCAATGTCCATAAAATAATGCATCCTTGGTGTTTGGTATTCAAGAGCAGCAGCTGCTTCCGCCTCTTCCGCTTTCTCCTGACAAAGGAGCTCGTATTCGCGGATATCTTTCTCTGCCTCCTCCGCCAGACACGCCAGTAGCTCCGTATCTTCCCCTTCGAGGCGATATATATCCTGTTCAGCAAGGTGCACCAGCTCCTCTGTCTCATATATCGACGCTTCGTCTTGTGCGTCTTGTGCCTCCTGTAGAGCCAAAAATTCCTCATCCTTTCGACGCATTCTCTCTATGCGTGCTTCGATTAGCCACTCATCTCGGTATGTCTGCTCTTCCTCTTCCTTTTGGAGCAACCACTCCTCCTGAAACATGTGCTCTTGTTCCTCATCTTCCGCTCGCTCTTGCTCGCGCTGGGCCTCCTCTTCGAGCAGCAGCAGCTTCTTCTCGTGATATAAGAACTCTTGGAGACCTGCCCACTCCTCCTCCCAACACAATCGCTCTTCGAGCCGCATTTGCGTCATCTCGCGTATTGCCCCCTCCTCTAATAAAAACTGTTCCTCCTCTTGGTGCTTCCATGTACTCTCTATGTGCCGGTGCTCGTATTGCGCCCAAGTAGCGTCTATCATGCGCATATCGTGCCCCTTTTTTATCATTTTTTCCTCAGGTTGTTTTTCCGACTCAGCTCTCCATCGTCGCATTCCCGGTGTGATTTCTGGCCGCTCATTCACTTTACAAGTCGGCGCGCTCTCAGCTACATCATCCCATGAGTGTATAAGGATCCGCTCACTTTGAACAAGGGAATCGGAGCGACCATTTTGACTGACTTCGTCTTGGATTACGCTTTCTCGACTCCATTTGGTGCTTTGGTCGTTATAGGAAAAATCTTCTGTTAATGGGTTTCCCTACGAGCCCAGTTGAGAGTAGAATACGGTCATTTCATCTGCAACATACCGTTTCCAGGGTGAAATTTCTTTGCTCGATACGACTAGTAACCTCTTTACTCATCTCTTTTTCAGCTTGTTCTACAATCTGGCAGTGACACTTAATAGCAGTCTCGAGGGTTTCTCGAGCTTGCTGAGACTGCCTTTCGACTAGTTCCCTAAGTTTCTCCTTGGTAGTCCATTCTTCAATTAAAATCTCCACTAGTCTCTTGTACATCCTGCTAATCTCGCTCTCATAAGAACAAAATCCGGCTTCCGAGGTCGAGTTGTAAAATCCATAGGAGGATATTTGCGTCATTCCTTATACGTGCAACGATACAGATCTCGTATCGCAAGGTAGCAATCGTTTCTACTATGCCGAGAGCTTGTATGCGTATGGTCAGGCTCAGACCCAAAATAGGCGCAAAAGCCTCCTGCTTCCCCACACCAGATGACAGTTAATGTATTCATGATCTATCCAAATTGAGGCTCTGGAACCCACTATCTGTATTAGGAGCACAAATTAACGTTGCAAAAAGCTACCCGAGTCCTCCATCCAACTGGCAAGCTGCTCCATAGCACTCATTTGGTCAATTCTTCCATATAACATGGCAGATCATTCACTAAATTCGGGTTTAGAGGACCCTCTCCTCTTGTAACCTGTCTTTTCTGTCGTATTGTGCTTCCTCCTATCAGTCACTCGAGATTTGGAAGGGTCCCCCACCAGTTTTTGAACTTCTCTAGAAATAAGTTTCTTCCATTGTCGTATTTGAGCATCACTATGAAATCCAGTGATCGAAAATGCGTCTTGCAAATTCCTATCAAGAGCTCTTGTTTTGTCTTCACGGCTCATGCATCCGCATGCATCCCCATCTGTATTTTTCTTCATTTTGGAGCTATAGTTGCGCTTTTTTATCTGTGTGCTGGGTGTAGGCTCCCACATTATGTCGAATGAAGAATGGCGATCGATATCCAAACTTTGGTTCGATGTTCTTCTTCTCTCGTAATGAGAGTAAATGCCATCATTATGGATATTCTAAGCTTACTTAATCACAATGTGTCATATAACACGTCAAGGTACTCACAATCGTTTTGTCATATATTATTTGGCGATCAGGGAAAGATTTCGCATCTGTCAATGTAGATACAGAAGCGACAGGGCAATAAATTGACTATTTGGGCGAGTTAGCCGTATATAGATAATTAAATTTAATGAAACTCAGAGAAACTTACACGACGGCATGCATCCACCGTATTCTGGCCAAGCCGGCCAAGGATATCTTTTTGGGCCATTTTTATAGTGCAATATATTTGAGTGGCGTCTTCCATATCTTTTTGTGCTTGGTTCACTTGCTCTTGAAGTAACGACTCTAGTCTTCCCCTCAGACTCGCCTCCTCTTTCCTGACTGATTGTAATTTCTCGTATATTTCTTCAATATTATTACTCTCAGAAGTCCTCTCCATTTCATCTGTGACTTGCGATGGGGCAGGAGACAAATATTTGGTCATCTCGGACTCACTGAACGTCGCTCTTGTGGATGAGAACATTCAGTGCCGTGACTTTACCCTTATATAGAGCGGAAGATATCAGTTTCAGAGAAGATAAGAATGCTTTAATGCGTCTCGAGCCTGCACTTTACAGATGTGGCGAAGGAAAAGCAACTGAATTTATTGTATTATTATATCAGTATTCTGTCTGGATTGCTCGTACGGAATGTAGTCCCTCAAAGACCGCCACTCTATTCCTCTACTTAACTCCAGATTCACTGTATATTCTGTGCCGGATCCGTTCTTCGTTCACATCCAGCTTCTTTTTGGTTGATTCATACGCCATCTGAGCATCTATTGCCTCAAAACGCAGTATTTCGAGACCTGAAAGACATTTCATCTCGTAGACTCTGAGCTCCTGGGTGACTTTGAGATCAATTCTGACCCTTTCTCGCTCTCGGCTGCACGAAGAGCCTCTTTCAATGCCCTTTGCGACAGATCTCTTTGATCCTTTATGTTGGCAACCTTGATATTCATACCCGCATCCTCTATGGTGTCATTCTACTCCGCCTGAGTGTTCGCATGCGCACCGACTTCCTCAAGTAATAAATTTGAATGCAGCGTTGGGGCATAAAATTCCTCTTCTCGATTGCTAACTTGAGTTTATTTGTGGTTTCCTGGTCCATAGCTTCGGTTTCTTGCCCTGAATGGTTCACTCCTTCCTCCACGGACTACATAGAAAGTTGAGGGATATCAGGAAAGACAAATCAGACCAATACCCCACCTCTTCTATGTACTTGTATTTTCTATTTCCCAGTTCCTCCAACATTTCGGCTTGTTGTAGTGCCACGGCCTGATGGCGCTCTTTTGCAGCGTGCAATTCGTAAGCGACACACGCCTTCTGACGAGAGAGCGGAGTTGCGAGCCTCCGCCTCAATATCAATACCCTGTCAAGGACAGAATTAAGCCTTTTAAAGGTGATTACTATCTCGTCATCCTCGGACAGACTCCCTTGTCTGAAGGAGGAAGAAATACTATTGCTTGAACTGAGTGGCTTCGCCACATCTTGGAATGATATTATGTCAGATCGGGAATGAATCAGGTGTTGAGCGGTCTAAGAATCTTGGGGTCAGGCTCTGTTCCGGGCAGTAAATCACAAGTTCGCCGCGTCGCAGAAAAATTCCACTAGGTACCACATCGGTCAGGTTTCGTTGATAGGATGTTTCACTTAGAACTGGGTTTGATCGATCATGGCCGAGTGAGCCAGAAAGGATCTCTAAGGGAAATTTCATCAGGTTTCACTTATTCACAACGATGTTGCATAATTATGAAGCAATTTCTGTCGAAAATTGATCCCTTAGTCGGTGTGATGGTGCTGCAAGTCACTGAGCCACACCATTGGGCTGCCCATTTCGAGTAAATAATGTGAATACAGACGTGAATAGAATCTCAGGGGAACGCCCTTACAGTCTGGATACTATATAACATAAAAATGTGTTATACCCAAGCTCGTAAAGTCTTCCTGGAAGATTTGTGGTTGAGACAAATAAACAAAAGTTGAGATGTGGATGCAGTCGATGAAATTACAAGTGACAGCATTGTCCATCGTACATTTTTGACCCAATAATTTACAAAAAATCATACAAGAGAGAATAAGATGACCCTAACTGTAGTCACATAGTAGCACTGCCAAATCCGCGAAAGGGTGAGGTTGATCGAATGGTCACTTGCTGGTTTTCTCTTATTTGTTGAATATCTTGATGAATGGCAATGACACATTTCAGCTAATTATCGAGTGAGGTTAGATATGCGAGTTTTGATCACACAGAGGACTCGCCATAAAGAGGTTATAGGCGTCGTGAATGCTTTGGTTACACGCTGCAAGGAGATGTTCGTCGGCTTGCTGGAGTATATATTTGTGTACTTTTCCATGAGACTTCATTCGCTTGAGAACAGCTTGAACCTCCTGGAGGTCCCTAAATACGCTTATCAGTGGCTTGCTAGGAGGTATCAAGACATAACGTACTCGACTAGATCTTGTAGGGCATGCTTCACGTCGCCCGACAGATTTTGAACAGATTTCTGCTCTTGGATGACACTGCAGAGCTTCCGAGCGCTTCTAGCTAGTGCGATGAGGGACCTGTCTGTTCGGTTCATCGCCTATTCAGGTGAATCAGTGAGAGGAAGTGCCAGGACGTTGCTCACATACCTCTATGGACTCAACAACCCTATATGAGAGAGACACAACGCCCTTTAGGAATGGAACAGGTGCAATCTCGGCGGCAGCGACGCCATGTGCAAGGATATTCTTGCCCACCAACCACCTTCGAGCGGGCTCTAGAATGGACGGAAGAGATGTTGACGATGATGATGATGCGATTGATGTAGGGGATGACGCTATGACTCCATCATTCAGAGATGAGGACCTAGAGAGACCAACTCCTCTCACAACGTCCGCGAACGAGCCCTTAGATTGTCCAAGTCGCTGTCTCTGCTCCACGGCACGCTTTAGCTTCTTCTCCGTCTTCACCACATCGTTCTTGATTTCTTCGGTGGCCACGGGGTCTGAGACCCCCTGCAATACGGTCCTGAGCTTCTTGAGCAGGGCACGAAGCTCCACCATGAGTTTATCTAGCCACTTGAAGAGGGAGATACCGGCTGATGTTTGAGACAGGCTCTTCCTCTGATCCACCATCTCCATCTGAAGCCGTAAAGGTCGTCTCACCCCATCGAGCCGATTTACTATCTGCCAAGCGGAATCGTGCGTGTGCGTGAACCGAGCAACCCTGGACCCTGAATCGACCATCGACTTCCAAAATTGATCACGAAGCTGTTCCTCCCGTGAGCGTCCAGTCTCTTCGTCGACATGGTCCCACATCGTTGTGACAAGTATCACGTTCTGAAGTGCGCCCTGACCGCAAATCATCTCGAACATCTGCGTATTTCTCATTGTTGTATTTGTGACCTTGTTATCTGAAATGCGTTGCAGATATAGAACGCCGGCCAGTGTGATGCCTTGTCTATAGCTACAAGAAACGGTCAGAGATAGGCATGAGTTCTCGCGACATAATAGTCTCTCACGTAGTCGTGAGCCATTCCGCGATATTTGCTAGGACTTCCACATCCGACATCTTGGTATCATCAAAGCCAGGAGTGTCGAGAAAGACAAAGCTCCTGTCATTGTGAGTGTACCTCACGGGTTGGACCTTTTCTGTACAGGAACGTAGGTTGTGTCCGACGGTGGCTTCGTCGCTTCCAGTAGCTAGCGCGATAAACTACTCGCTCGGGTTTAGTTGGCAGGATAAGAAAGAACCGATGAGATGCGCACCGTGCTCTTCCCAACTCCGGTTGCACCCATCACCCTAGAATCTCGGGAGTAAGAGGACCTGCGGGCACGGTGATTTCAGGTGGTTCTGCTTACGCTATGACCGTATCCTGTGGACCGATTGATCGAATCTCGTCTTGAGACGGCATCTTGGCGCCCTAAGACTCGAGGAAAGCAGCACGGGGTATTGAGGATGTTGAATCAAGTAATGAGGCGGAAGAATATCCTCCCCAATCGTATCACTTTATCACGGGTGGCAGAGACTCTGCATGGGCACCACCTTGGACCCGATCCTCACCAAGTAAGCGTGATCCCCCGCACGAAACATGCGCCACTGGGCGTTCGCCATTAAACTGCCCATTCAGTAGAGTATGGTCATATGAGTTGCCTATTACGGTCCACGGGTGGAATCGCTGTGGCTAAGGGGTTTGGATCAACAAATTGGTGGGGCTATCAAGAGTATAGAATAAACGATACTGGTACGCACATGGAGGGCATTAGCCAGCGCCGTAGAGCCGAATCGATCTGCCGCTTTACTGTTTCGCCTCGCTACTCACAGCTGTTCACCTGCGAGGAGCTGCGTGCGTCCTTAGTTCCTCTACTTAGGGGTATTTCCTTTCTGCTAGTGTTGGAATCCCCGACAAATTTGATCCCATCCAGCCTTGCAATATGCCGAAATTGGAGAAACTCGCTGCAGGGGATTGCATTGTTGCGTGAGTAAGGTCATCCTTAGAGAAAATGTTGACTCAAACCACCTCTTCTCAGCGTTATGGGGCTTACTGGATCGGGAAAGACTAGTGTATGCTTCTATCCCTGAATGCAGCGGCGCTTCCACTCACGCAGGACCGTTATAGTTTATTGCAAAGGCATGCAGTCAAGATGACATTCACATCAACACATCGTTGAGGTCCGAAAGCCCCAACATTCAAACTTTCACAGCCAGGCATCCCAAGACCAACCAGCGCGTCGTTTTTGTAGATACACCTGGCTTTGACGACACGTCGTCGTCAGACGTTGAAACTTTAACTCAAATCTCAAGTTGGTTTCTCGACGCGTGGGTTTGATGCATCGAGACTAGATCGTAACTAAAACGTCCCATCTAGCCACGGTTCCAAAGCATCTCTCAGCGCCATCCTCTATCTTCATCCAATTGACCGGAATCGAGTCTCCGGTCCTGCGCGGAGAAATCTAGAAATGTTCGCAGCATTGTGCGGCAAAGATGCGATGCCTAACATTGTTCTCGTAACAACGATGTGGGACTTGGTGACGGCAGAAGAAGGAGAAGCTCGGGTTGAGGAGTTGAAGGAGCACTTTTGGAATGAAATGCTCGATAATGGAGGTATCACTCAACGGTTCGATGGAACCTCAGAGTCTGTCTGGAAGATTTTGAGCGATCTTCCGAATGATGGTACGGATCTCCAGATTCGGAAAGAGATGAGTAGGAGACGCAAAGCACTTCACAAGACGAAAGCCTTTTGGGCTCTCAACGATGGAATGTCGCAGTGGTTAGTCGACGTCAGGGACATCGTGATTCGTAAAATTGTAACCTCGGTGGATTAACTCCTCTATCCCCGTTCCAAGTCCGATAATGTTTTATCTTCCTCGTAGCAAGCGATTATTTATCGTTGAATTGAGACTCTATGTAGTAAATAAAATTCTCATTCATTTATTTCAGATGGAAGGCTAATCCTTATACGCGAATGTCTACCGACGAAGCGGCTTCCAAGTTCCGTCTCGCCTGCAGTGGACTGATTTAAGATCTAATCCTATCGTACTTTTCCATAAACGATATCCTACTGAAATGCAGGATTACAGAGCCTCATAATAGAACTTCGCGATCAATTACTACGCATGCGTACACCGCACCCGATACGCGCGTTGTCCCTATTGACCTGCAAACGAACACAATTCCTCGTTTATGTTATATATCGCTCAAGAAATGCACCTCAAGCCCACTTTCCCCTTTCCCATTGACACTCAGGACCCAAATATGTCCGGCTTTCTGCCCAAGTCGCATGTCGCCTCCACGCATGGCCAAGGTGGAAACCCTGTGGGCTACCAGAGTACTCACACGAGTGTTCAGAACCCATCCGCCGAGAAAAGGTGGGATGGACCCAACATGGAACACAGGGATCTGGCTCAGTATGCGAAGAGGGGTGAAGGTCCACAAGTCAATGATCCTAGGCGGGTACCCTCAATGGACACCGAGTATGAAAAATCCAGGAATCTGAAGTCTGCCGCCGGTCAAAATGCGCCCTCCACGAACATCGAGGATGATAAAGCCACGAATGACCAGGATCCGAAATACGTTATGAAATCTCAGGATAACAACGTCACGAAGGGCAAGGAGGCGCAGAGCATCGAGAGTCGGGGCGCAGCCGCCACGACTCAGGAAGCAAAAGCTATATCGGTCCCGAAGGAGGGTCCAGCAAGTTTCGAGGATATTCCTCCTACCGACAAGGTCGTCCTGTGAGTCACGTCCTATATTCTATGTGCATAATAGTCTCTAATAGCCTTGCTTCAGTATTATGGGTCCTACCGGGTCGGGTAAAAGCACCGTGAGCTTTACCGTAGCTGAACTATCTCAGTCTTTCTCATATTTGGAAAGTTCATTAACTACGCATCTGGAGGAGATGGAAAGGGTATCGGCCATCAGTTGCAGTCTTGCACGGACACGATTGCATTTACCAGTGTCCGTTACAAAAGTCGCAAGCTTGGTGTCGCTAACCCAAATAAACCCGGCGAAAAAATTGACAGGCCCGAGGTTCTTGACGTCTCCCATGATAATGCGACCTCTGGCAGTCAAATGGACGCTAACCGCCCGGAGGATATGGGTGAGTTCACGTACATTTGTGTCGACGTATCCGCCGACCATCGAGATTCGATGACTTAGCTACCTCGCGATTCAATCATCCCAACCACGAACAGCATGACGCTCTGCATAATGCTCAACCCGATGCTACTACTTACACGCGTGACCAATCCATATCTAGGCATCCCGATGATGCTCAGCCCTCCGAATACGGCAATGAAATAGGTACTGAGCGACTTAAGGTCCAAGTTTCCGGAGTTGGTGGTACTCCCACTTTCTCCGGGTCCAAGCATCTCGGCAACGAGAAATACAATGCTCCTAATGCCCCTCAGAATACCACGACTGCGAACCCGTCAGTCTATACTCGTCAAACTCCTACAAGAGCCGAATCACCAGCGCATGCTCTCGAAAATCCCCAATCTATTCGAGACGATCGGGCTCAATCCAATAATCCATTCGCCGGTAGGCTCGAGCTTCTCGATATCGATGTAAATATTGACCGACCAAATGTCTTAGCTAATATCAATGCGGATATTAACCATAGTTCCGCACTCCCTGGGTCCTTGATTTACGATAGGGACCAGGGTACTGGCCCGAATACTAGTCAATCCAATGTTTCCACCATCGATCACTTGGAGCCTTCCGATCGCAACGACTATAGATCTGATCCGATGGGTCAATCTCACGGCACTAATCACGAAAATTCCACCGCTCACGGTGTTAATGCATCACGTGATGGAGTCACTAGTAATGCCGATGAGTCTAATGGTACCGACTTAGATGATTCCACGGATGAGCAGACCATTTGGTTCGTTGATACGCCTGGATTTGACGACACGTACAAATCGGATATCGAGATCCTGACTATGATCGCAGAGTTTCTCATCAAGGCGTGAGTATTTCCCCTTTATTGATCCACGACTACTAATCCTATATGGCACAGTCGACATAATAACCTTAAACTGGACACTATTCTCTATTTTCATCGAATCACCGATAACCGAATGGCTGGCTCCCCGTTGAAGAATCTTAAACTATTTGCGAGCCTCTGTGGCAACGTCGCGATGCCGAATGTCGTCCTTGTGATGACGATGTGGTCATTGCTACCTAAGAGGGAGATAGGGAAACTTCGGCAGGAGGAGTTGGAAAAGGATTTCTGGACTTCTATGCTGAAGGAAGGATGCAGGGTTGCTGAATTCGGAGATTCATACGAGTCGGCGCATATGATTATCTCTGGAGAGGAAAAGATTTCCCTCAGCCATCCAAAGAAAGGCCAGGAGGGTATCCTTCTTTCCAAGCAGCTCGTCGATAAACACAAGAAACTCAAGGCGACAGAAGCGGGTATCACCCTCAACCAGCAGCTAACGCAGCTGATAAAGGACAAGAAAGAAGCTAACAAAAGGCTGAAGGCACTCTCCAAACGGCAGAATAACAAGGCCTTGAGAGCGAATCTAGAGGCCGAAACTCAAAGGATCGAAAATTCGATAGCGGAGGTGACGGGTAAAATACGCAGCTTGAACCTGTCATTTCCAGCCGCGTTCAAGAGATTCTTCTCCAGTAAATCGGTGAGTGCCCGGTCATCGATGTCTTCATACCCTAACCATTTCGTTCATAGCAAGTCCCAGATATCCCAAGTGGATGAGGAATCGAGCTCTGTGGGACCTATGTCGTCGTTTATTGGAATGAGTTGGTGTTTTTCTTGTCCACACATATTCGTCTGGCTTCTATGCCTCTATTCATCGGATATCTCACTCAAATCGAATGTGTATTTCACTATGTATTACCGACCTGATTGCAGTCGGCACTATCAGTGTAATTCTGAAGCTGTATCTGTCGCGGATATGAACGCCCTTTTTCTCGAATCCAGTGACCTGCGATATATCGACTTTGTCTGGAGCGGTATGTCGGTTCACTCCAGTAAAATTCCTGGTTGAAAACTGACACCGATCATCAGAACGTTTGCAACTTATTCTTTAGCACAAGCATGTACCACTTCGACGAAAGTATTAGTCAGAGTATAAGTTGCGAGGTGGTAAATGCTGCCAACTTCGACCTGACCACATCTCACTTGTCGCGAGCATACGCGCTTGCCCATTGATACTCGTTCAACTGTTTATGATATGGTCGCTATGAGCAAGGCTTCGCATCCTCCTCGTTACTTATTGATTGGCCTTTGGAGTGCTCGCAAATCCAGGATCCAACCTTATGGTACGTGATAAGTAATGGTGGCGTATCTCGTCCATATCAGGATAACGCTAAAACCAGCGTATTTCGACAGATACCCCCCCCCAAATTCCCTAATCAACTAACTGCACCTTGGTGCAACGCACGCGTATACCGCGTCTGATACTTACGTGTCGTTTTTACTATCGTGTCAACGAAGCCTCGAATGCCTTACTCCTGGGTCGTATTTATCGCTTGAAACAAGCACCCCGACGTAGCATCATCCTTCCATCATGAGCCTCAATATTGCGTCGGTCACGGACATCAAGAATGCGCCCCTCATGAGCGTAATGGTTTCTACACCACGAACGATCGGGGTCCCCCGTCATACGCATCCATAATAACTCAGTCACTGGCATCAGTGGCACAACCGTCGAGGTTACCTACGCTACGAACGTTCATGATGGGTCCGCCACAGAGATCCAGCACCAGGACCCAAAGGATGCATCCCCTGGAGGTCCCAGCATCGTGAAGGTCGGAGTCCCTACTCTACGAATGTACATGGTACTCCGGCTATGGATGTCTAGGATATATCTGATACGAGTGTTCGTAACACCTGCGCGAAGGAGGTCAAGGCTCCGAGCGTTGAGGCAGCCTGCTCCATGGACGTTCAGAGTGCATTTACACGAACAATCAGGATGGAAAGATCAAATATCTCCACCAGGATACACCCGTCATGCGCGCCGAGGATCAGTAAACTCGCCACAGGCAACAAGGGGACACCTACCACGAGCAGCAAGAATGCATCCAATAAGAACGCTAGGATCGCTTCCATTAATAACACGAGGTATGACTCTACTTCGAGGTCCAAGGATGTGTCTAACACGAACGTAAAGCATGTGCCCACCAGGATGAACCCCAAGGTGTCCGCCACAGGCCTCCGTGACCATCCGTTGTAGGTGTCCATGATATTCCTCTTACGGAAAAACTCGTCCTGTGAGCTATTTTATGTCTTGTTGCTTATTTCAATTCTTAATACCCTGATTACGGCGTTATAGGTTCCACTGGATCGGGAAAAGCACTGTGAGTATCGTCTTTATTGTATTATCTCGACCCCCTTTGACATTGGATAGTTCATTAAATACGCGTCTGGGAGGGATGGGAACGGAATCGGCCATAGATTACGATCCCAACCCCGATAACATTGGTTTCACTAGTGTTCATTTCAAATGTGACCAGTCCAACCCCACCATTGCCAACGAACCTAATGAGGATACCGATGGGCCTAAAGCTTTTGAAGTCGACCAGCTGGATCTGTTTGTGGATGATCGTCTACCCATGCTGGGAGTCTAGTTGCAGGGTGCGAGGAGCGGGCAAGGGACACTCGAAGAGCGACCTGCAGCCCGTGACGAGCTTGACGAGCACTAACACCAGCATCCTAGAATTCCCCCTATGTTCATAATAGTTAAGTCGACGACCAGGAGCCCCGGAGGGTTCTCATAACAATAATTCATTTTGAGATTGTGCATGCTAAAGATGCTGCCATTACTCTTCATTTCAACATAGGAGTTCTCTATGCTCCGTTACACCATGTCCTAGGTACTGATCGAATGAGATGCCTATCCTGTTGATTAATGCAGGACAGCAACGATCCATCAGCTGATTAGCCTCATGGACTCCCGGCTGATTTTGCGTGTTTATGTGCAGGCTGGCATAGGGAATATCCTTGTATGTGCTAAGTGTCTCTTGATTGTACCAACCTGGTCCGATAGTTTTGGTATCCCCAACTGCCCCATCCCTTCCCCGCCTTCACCTCTTGGATATGACGGAGCGGAAAAGGATTGAAAGACTCCATTCTACAGACAAGGTCATACTGTGAGAATCATTATCATATAGGAGAGTCCATTACTTATGATATATCTTCATCCAGCCTTCTTGGCGAAACCGGAGTTGGGAAAAGCACCGTAGGTCGAGGGTTATTATCGACCATTATGTCTCCTAATAGGTTTATATAGTTTATTAATGCAATTGGAGAAGGAGAATGTGCTCTTGTAGGCGACTCCCTGCTTCCTTGCACGGACGCAATCGAGGCGTTTGGGGTCACCGGTTTCGGGTCCTCTGTAGTTCTCGTCGATACCCCCGGATTTGGGAGTAGAGAAGACTCTCAAATATTTTACGAAATTATCAGTTGGCTAGCCACAGAGTAAGCTCGTCACTAGTCTCTGAGCAAACCTGATGGATCCGTAGAAACATCAAGCTTTGGGGGATCATCTGTCTCCTTCGAATCACAGATAATCGTATCACCAACACGTACCTATCCACGTTCAGGACGGTGGGATGCATGGTAGGAAAAGATGCAGTAGCCAATGTCGTCGTTGCAACGACAATGTGGGACGACCCTAATGGCACAAACGCGCGGTACTCTCAACGAGAAGAAGAGCTACGGTCGATTTATCTCAAGGTTAACACCTTCGAACGATTGGGGAAGGTTCAAAATAGCGATTTCGCAACTTCGGCGTGGAACATTATTGACAATGTTCTGAAACAACCTCCTTTTTCTCTGCTGGAAGTACAGAACGAGATAAAAAGTGGGAAATCCTTCTACGAGACAGCATTAGGGCGACGTATGAAGAAGAAGAAAAGAGATTTACAGACATCGAAGACCCTTATTAGCAGAATAAAGGGGTATTTTAGAGCGTGAGTAGATTCTTTAGTTATATCGGACAACGAAAAATCTGAAATACTATAGAATGACTGGATCATGAAACCTTGGACGTTGATTCTCCATGACTCTCTACGAGTATGGCCGGCAGTCATTTCTTGTCAACTGAACGACCACCTACTGATCGCTTTTGACCTATAAGGGGTAATGTATATTAGATCATACTTCGTTTGTATGATGTATGTCATATTAGCCTGTCATATGGTAAAATGTGGTAAATGCACTTTGGCTTCTCCTCTGCTCATTCACGATAATCCTTCCAACCCGAGTGAGCCTACTGGATGCGAGAGGAATTTTCAAAACCGCTCGTATCAAGTCGGAGTCCTCAGCAAAAAAGGACCCATTCCGTACGACTCGAGATACCAAAAACTCGATATTTGTCACGATAACCCAAAGACATTCTACCTTCATCTTTAATCAGATCTATTGCGAGATTAACCTATTACGGGACTGAGCCGTTGAATCAAGCAATGATCTCGAATCCGGCGAAGACAATCATAGTCCGGCTTGTGCATAAGCCCTACCTTAATTTGGCTTAAATTCAAGGCTCCTGTGCTTCGACTACCCTTCGGGGTGATGGAGTGATGTCGGGGAGAAAAACTCGCTGTCTGCTGACAGTGAGTACACGAAAGCTATGTTCCTCTTTTCTCCTTAATTGATGCATTATATAGCCCCTGACTTCGAAAGTATGCGAACCTCTGTCATTCACCTTGACGAACGTCCTTCTACTTCTGTTTTTTTTGGCGCACGCCGGGTATCTATCTCAGGTTTATACTTCATGGTGCGCTTTAGCAACCGATTGTGCTGCTATACGTTTCACTTATTTTCTTTAATTTCTCAGTTACCCACGCCAGAGATTTCATACAACTCGATAGATCCCAAGGGTATCACTTAATGCCTTCGCTTTCCAGGATACAATAGGCTACAGGGCAAGCGACTTTCTTCCATCTTTTGAGGTTCCCGTCTTCCCTGGACCTTCCTTACTAGCTTCCCTATGTACCCAAACAACCTCAACTGGTCGATACGTAGCAATAGATTATCCGAATACTGGATAAGGGCTGGTATTCGAAGTTCTAGAGGCGCGAGCACGACAGGCCCTATCAAATGGGTAGATAATTGCACGATCCTGGATACTTCGAATTGTAGGTGTAGGCATGACGTCGCTCTTCCTCGGGACAAGTCACTTTAGTGAGGCGACGATCGTGGAAATATGGTATCGGAAAAGTGCTCATCGTGGAATTTGTGACTCAAACGCCGATACAATGGTCTAGACTGATGATCCGACGCATTCTTGTCAAGGATTATGAATTAGACTGACCAAAGAGGAACGAAGATGGATCATTCGAAATGGAAAGATTGGTATGTCACGTCGCATGCAAGATTGTGGACTCTACAAACCAGATTGAGGCGAATATCGCCGAGTGTGTGGTGACGGTACTTGGAATTGCAATATACCAAATCGGGGGACGAGCTTTGAAAGGGACAACCCATATCGAGATCTGGCCAGGCCAGAGGGAGCCAGAATTACCATATCTGGTGAGAACACGCCTCATCAATGATCGATATCTCTGCTTAGTTTCCTTCCGTAGTCCCCACAGATGCCCCCGATTCGAAAAGAAAACAGCGCTTTGCGGCTGGGTTAATATATTAGTTCTGCAGTAACCTATGGACGATGGTATTTTGTTAGCGGCTTCCAAAGTTTGGCATGAGGATACAGCGCCAGATGCGCATTGCGGGTATTTACCCGCCGAGGACGCATCGAGACCTCGTGTTCTATCTTCTCCCCATAAATATTCCCCGGAACTCACACCTCAGACGTCTTACATCTCTCGCCATGGATAAGCTCGGAATCACTCGAGATGACAGGATCATCATGTAATGCCTACGCAAACTTACCCAAACCAGTTACTAACATCACCCCGGTAGTGTCATGGGGCCCACCGGAGCTGGGAAAAGTACTGTCAGTCTCATTGTTTCGTTCGTTCACCCGTCTTCCTGATTCTTTTTTCAGTTTATTAGCTACGCCACTGGGGACGAAGGGCAAGATATTGGGCATAGTTTGAAGTCGTTCACGCGGGATATTATTGTTCGAAAAACGATTATAAAGGGCGAATCATTCGCTCTCATCGATACACCTGGGTTCAATGATACTACACGATCGGATTACGAGATTTTGGGAGAGATCGCCGCGTTTCTTACCGCAGCGTGAGTATTTCTGCTCCACTTTTGCTCACTGAGCCCTGAGGTCTGATTTTGCATAGTCAGAAGGGCCGATATCGACTGGACAAACTTCTCTACCTGCATCGGATCTCTGACAATCGAATGGCCGGGACCCCATTGAGGAATCTCGAGTTGTTTGCAAGTGTGTGTGGCAACGTCGCAATGCCAAACGTCACCATTGTGACTACCATGTGGAACCTGGTGACACCGCAGATTGGTGAAGAACGAGTGAGACAGTTGCGCGAAAGCTTTTGGACTCAGATGATAAACGGGGGATGCGACATTACGAAGTTCAGGGATAGTAGACCATCGGCTGAAGATATTATTGGACAAAAAAGGGAGGCACAGACAACACTCCTCGCCCAAGAGCTCGTAACCAAAGGCAAAAACCTAAACACAACGGCGGCCGGTATCATGCTGAGCAAACAATTGGAAAAGCTCCTCCAAGATGAGAAAGCGTCGAGCCTCAAATTGCAACAGCTTTCCCAACAGCAAAATAATGCAGCCGCGAGGCAGCACCTGGAGTCCGAACTCAATGATATCCGAAAATCCATATCGCAGAAAGTTTCAGAGCTAGGCCAGTTGCATCGTTCCTTCCTAGATATCATACTCGGATGGTTTTATAACGCGGTAGGCCGAGCTTTGGTTCTCTTTCGTTTCTGACACAGTCTTCAGCAAACACCGGCTATACAAGGTCCTGCACAAATTTCGTCATAGGCCCAAATCCCGCAAGGACCCCTTAGTTTGGTGTAATATTGCTCTATTCGATATCGTCGAGCCTGCCTTGCGATTTTCTGAATGATCGAAACCGTGGATAATAGAGTAGCCGAGTGGTCTTGTTATCGTGTTCGTGATGTATTCAGGTAATAAGCATCAATCTTGATAAATAGCAAGAAAATGCGACTGATAATAGGCCGTAAGTTTAAAATGCCATCGCGTAGCTATGCGTAGGTAGCGTTGGTGAATCGATCATAGAATTCATATTATCAACGACACATATAAATTAGACATTTGCGCCGCTCGTCCTGGTAGACGTACCAATGCGGCGTATGGGAGGTATCGAGGTGACAGCGATGATACCACGTGACCTCCCCGCTGACTGCCTCTACCATATCCCGCCCATTGACCACGGGCACAGAAATGATATAGTGCTCAGCAGTTTGATCCCTGCGATGGATTGCGTCTGATGCAGTGCTCATAACTCCCATTGGGTCGCACGCGGGTTCTGCACCTTCTACGCATTTCCTTCGTTTTAGGCTAACCACACACCTGGGCCTCATGCCCTTCGTCTACTTTCACTTATGCGCCCAAAACTCGTACTTCAGGTACTCCCCAAGTCGCAGAATATCTGAGTCATTCTACAATGAGCGAACAACAAATTCCCGAAGATGCCAAAATCATCCTGTGTGTGCATTGCGCAGTTCCAAATATGAGATAGACACTGACATGTCATCTATAGCGTGATGGGTCCCACTGGAGCCGGCAAAAGTACTGTGAGGTCGATGATGTCGTTCTCTACTCTGTTCTTAACATCAGCTTAGTTCATCAATTATGCCACTAAAGGGACAGCTAGGGGTATTGGGCATGAGCTACGGTCTTACACGAGCGATATTCGAGTCGTCAGACCATCATGGCGAACCAGTGACTGCCGGCCTGTCTACTTCGTCGATACTCCTGGGTTCAACGATACCTTCAAATCAGATATTGAAATATTGGCCCTGGTCGCCGAGTTTTTTTTGGAAGCGTGCGTTCATTTCGTTGCTCGATTCACGGGTGTTGATGATGCGATCATTAGTTACCATTGCAAGCTCAAGATAGACACTATTCTTTACCTGCATCGTATCACTGATAACAGAATGGCGGGCTCACCGTTGAAGAACCTCCAGTTGTTCGCAAGTGTATGCGGCAATATTGCAATGCCGCGCGTCGTTCTCGTTACTACGATGTGGAGGCTAGTAGACCCTACAGTAGGAACACTGCGGGAGCAGGAACTCAAAGCCCGCTTCTGGAACGGGATGATATGGAAAGGGTGCGCAGTTGAACGATTCGACGATTCATTCGAGTCAGTTCAACATATCATCATGAGGTTCTCCAGGAGTGCGAGTGTATCCGATACCTGTCAAGACGGTCAAGGTGGTGGAATTCTCATCTCCCATCAGATCGCTGACCACAACAAGATGCTGAAGGAAACAGAAGCCGGTGTGACTCTGAAGAGGGATTTGGAGAAATCACTCAAGGACGCAAAAGACGCTAACAAGAAGCTGAGAAGGCTATCTCAAAAACAGAACAATCCCTTTTTGAAGAAGAGCTTAGAATCTGAAGCGGAAAATAGCCAAAGGAAAATTGAGGAGGCGGCTTCAGAGGTGGAGGAGTTGGACCTTTCCCTCCGAAAGCGTCTTATGCGGTGGTATAACAAACCAGTATGTTTTCGTTTCGCTACTCTTTCGACTGTTTAAAAGTCCTCTTCAGGAAAAGGAACTTGTGCCGCAAATCGGACCTGGTAGACGGTGATTTGTGCATCATGATCCAATTGATACATGGGGTTTGCCCTGTAATGGCGACTCGATCACCTGTTTAATGGTCTTTCCCGATGAATCTGCCTATGAACTCTTTTTGGCTTGTTTTATCCTCGCGATTTTTCAATTAGTACGGGCTGCCAGACAAAAATGGATTCTACACATCGATAGTTTGATTATGGCTTGATACACATATGCATGTCCCTTTGTCTTGAAAGGGACCAAGACTTGCGCCCGCTCATTCGGACCTTTGGTCCAACGACTCAGTACATAAAAATCTTGTATATACGTTAAAGAATTGACCTGATCCTACAGGATGAATCGACCTCTAGGGGTGGTCGTTAATAACCAGCCGCACAGCAAATACAGCGAAGTTCAGGTCTCACCTGCCTCATGGACTCATCGCAGCCTGGGCATGGTATGTAGTGCACGGCGGTCTCATTTGCGAGAAGATAGATGCTCGCATCAAGGTGCTTACCCACTACCGTAACACTTGTCTCTCTTCTCCCCCTTACCCCAGCCATGATAACGCGGGATAAAATAACGGAAATATCTGGTACAGATAAAGTCATACTGTGCGTAATATAGCGCATGCTATACCGTGTCGTGATTAATTCAGCCATTTCGCTCTCGTTCCTTCAGCCTTCTAGGATATACGGGAACAGGAAGAAGCACTGTAAGGATAAATATGGATTCAGATCTCTGGGTTGATTGTTTTGTTAGTTTATCAACGCTATCGGCGAAGGGGATCGTGCATCCGTTAATAAAAGCCCAGGCTGTATGCGGCCATGCACAAAAAAGATCGCCTCTTTTCGGCTCACGCCTCTTGGCTCTAACGAGCCTCCCGTCGTCCTAGTCGATACGCCTGGGTTTGGAAATGACACCGACTTTGTAACTTTCGCAACTATCCACGACTGGCTCCTGACACATACGTGAATCCATTGCCCTTCATTTAGGATTCACGGGACTGACATCCTGGTAGATCCATAGAAACGGTCTCGATTTTCTGGTTCTGTCAAATTGGGAGCAACCGAAGGACTAACTCAGAGGGAGAGACTTGGAAGAGCTTTAAATCTGCGTGTGGCGAAGAAGCAATGAAAGCAAGCGTCACGGTTGTTACAACAGGGTGGGGAGGCCCGGGGGGTACGAGACATGCCGAACGTGAACAGCAGCTTAAGACGGAGTTCCTGACGGGATGCACCTTCGAACGATTACCAATCGATACTGATTCAACTTTCTCGGCATCAGCATGCAGGATCATCGACAACGCCGTTCCCGGTTCACGACTCCTCATACAAAAGGAATTCATCGACGAAGGAAAGCCACTTGACGAGACGACTCATGGTCAACATGAAGAAAGGAGAAAACCACCTCCGCCATCAAAAGGGATTATGAGTGGAATAAGGAAGGCCTTTGAATTTCTAGGAAGGAAGTCGTAGTTCTCGATTTGCGAGACTATGGTCACCGTCGTTAAGTGTCTAGTTGATATAAGCGACATTGTAATTTCCTTTTTTCAGTGGTATTTTTTGTACATTAGTCGACTGCTATTGAATTTCTTGCAAACCTCCGTCAGACCCCAGGATCCCAGGATCCCAGGATCGGACACGCTGACTCTAACACCATGCTCGCAGATAGCGTATACAATTACCACCACTCGAAACGGAGATTATTAGGCCAAAGAACGAGACATCTAAACTCGCACGGTGGACAGTGGTGAGTTCACCTTGGCTTCTCTCCTCATTCCATTCGCGAAAATTCCCCGCCGAGTCGAACTGGATACGAATATAAATCGTGGGAAATAGTAACAAAACCCATAGTGAAGGGGCAGTTTTCAGCGATGGAGAACCTATTACTTGGTTCTCGCGAGCGGAAAGAAGCACGACGAAATCCAGATTCTCCGTAGCCGACCTATCCTCTATACGAGGATGTCACCGAAACTCGTTACTCGATACAACGGGCCGTCTCATGCACCGTTACTTTGATCCGTAAGGGGTTGTCCATTACAATCTTTTGGGGACAGAAGAGGTCGACGTGGAGAACTGGTATATATGCCACCGTGCTCGATTCGTTGTAGAAGAAAACCCCTAGGAGTGCTTCACTCCGAGTATGACCATGCTTTTCACAGCGATTCTCGCTTCGTCTCTCTTTTTAACTGCTCATGCTACTCCACAACTGCCAACAAAGACCCTGTTTCAATCC